>JBAMAW010001828.1:0-16028 GCA_037043295.1 Amiota minor
TCATAGCCATGTATCCATCTTTCGTCATCAGTTTTGTGACTCTTGTCAGCAATTTTGGATTGTCGATAACGTCAATAAAAAGCTCCAGAGCTATGTTCATGCGACGTTTCTTTTGCTCAAAATTTAACAATTTCGAAACAAACTTAGCTGACACAGGTTTCATGCGCAAATATCAGAAAAAATTGCATGGCATGAGCCAACCGATATGCCGATATAGTCAGCAACTTCTCTAATAGTGATTCAACGTTTATTCATAACATTTTTCTTTACTGTTTTTTCATCGGTTTTTGTAGTCCATCTTCTCGGCCTTCTGTGAAGAGATTGTACCAATTATACATTAATTTTTTTTTTTATTCAAGGTAAACTCCGAAAACATCATAGATAAGCATAATAGCATAAGTATGAGTACCAACATAACTCATCAAAAAAATCAAAAATCGAATATACGTACCCTACGTAAATTCCAAATTCGCGATAAGATTTGAACAGACCTCGTAAATACTTTGAAAATTCGATATACCCGCAGAACGGAAGCAAGGCAATGTTGAAATGATGCAATCTGATACATATACGATTATTATTCATACTGACAAACCACCTGCTGGAGAACATGTGCGAATATCCAATGCGCCAACTATGGGCGAGTTGGTAATCGGTATAGTTGGAGATCAATTCCAACCTGTAGACATTGTTCCTCATAGGACAAATGATCTATTAACAAAACTTGAGGAACTCATCCATGCTACGATGGTCTACAATATCCATACATTTTTCCCGATGATATCGATGGATATCACTTCACTTCAACATTAAAATAATAAATCCAATCGACGATGTTAGATAGGATGAAATACCCAATGCCGATGTCGATAAGGAGTTGCATGAAGTTGGAACTAGAAGTAAGATACATGGATCTTGTTGTAGACTGAATCTTAATTCACCATGCATGAAAGACTGATTTGGAACAACAAGAAAAAAGCGATATAGTCCGGTCAAAATAGACAAAAAAAACGACGAAAGTTTGCAATAATTCGCATAGAGCTGAAAATTGGTATATGTCTTAAAGATGCTATTATAAATAAAATGTGAAAAGTTCCCATCGATCCGATCCACATTTTTCTCGTAAACGGTAAGTATTATCAAAAAAGTCTAGGGCAATATTGTAAATCAAACAATTCTCTACAAAAACTGTTATTAAACTTTTTCTCGTAAGAATCACCATTCCCGAGTTATCGGGAGTCTAAAAGTTGAAAAACACTAATATGCACTTTTACACGGTATACAGGCCGCTCATCGGACGTTCAATGTTAGCAAAAATACATAGACACCCGCTCTCAAATCGCTCACAATGAGAGAGTTCTTTTACTTTTAACTATGAGTAGCACGTTAAAAGTTCATGACAAGAAGGTCGTCATTCTTCGTAGCGATCGGACGTGTTTACGGCATATTATAAATTTGCAACGGTAATCGCGTATTCTCTTTTGTGAATTATTATAACGGTTGTGTAAAGCTTTTTGTGTTTTTCAATTTTTAATTTTTTTTTTTTTTTACTACTACATAGTGGTTAAAAGGTTGAATTTTGACACTTCTAGTTCTACTAACAATACAATATGTGAAGTGAAACTTCCTAAAAAACATAAAAGGGAGAGATCATTTCATAACAAGTATTGTATAACAATATAAAATTTGCATTAAAAATATTCTATCAATATGTATTTACAATGTCCATTGGTTGCTTCAATTGGTATTTTTAATACTAATGGTTTGTGGTAACTAAAATACAAGTATGTTTATACATACATATGTCCTTATATTTTTGTTAAGAATTTTTGGTTATTCTCAAGCAATAGAAATAAACACTCTGTGAAAATTTTAAGTGTCTACCTAGAGCGGTTCATGATATACATATTCGGAAAAAAGTGACGATTTCTTATAATCTCACTCTAAAGTTTTGTCCAGCGCCGCTAAAGAAGTTTCACTTCAAAAATGGATTTATGGAAAATGCAAAGGAGACATCAATCAAGTATTCTCTGTCATAAATTTCAGATATTTATTTATTTAACTAATTATGAGAAAATACTGTCAACTTAAAAGTAAATGATTATTATATAATATAAGACAGGGAATTAACCAAAAAAAAAAAAAAAAATTGGGTTTAATTAATGAAAAACAAGCAAAAATTAAAATTAATCTTAAGATGACATTTAAGAAATCAACCCGTCTTAGAAGCCTTGTAAATTATGGAGGCAAACGTACATTAGGGTCGTAATTAAACCAAGAAGTGCAAAGATAAGGAATTGCGGACTAGTGAGATGAAATGAATCTTAGCAGTGAAGAGATCATTAAATCCTTTAGACCATCATTTAATAAAGCCGAAAATACTCTTAGCCTTTTTTAAGTAGATGACAGCAGTACAACAAAATCCAAGCAACAAACTCAACTTTACTTCTCCGGGTAGGCCTACATATTGGCCAGCAGATCCAAGGAAAATTCCTGACATAATCGACTTTGTCGTTACTCGTCATATCTCTCGTAGTGTGATTTCAACGGAAATCCATGCCGAGCTATCAACAGACCATTCTCCAGTCACTTTTCACTTACTGGAGCATTCCACAAAAAGCGATCTTTCCCTCATGCTTACCTTATGGAAGACTGATTGGCTTAGGTATGAAAAATACGTCAGCACCCACATTTGTATGAGGCCAAAACTTGATACCGGATCAGACATTAATTACTCTCTGCAACATTTGAACATAGCCATTGCAAGCGTAGCTGTTTCCACGACACCGAATGTACAACCTGACTCCAAGAAAACTGTGGTATTAACTATTGCGGAAAGTCTTAGTAAAACGCCGGGGTCACGCAACACTGAAAAGTATCTATAGAATCTTTTAAATCTACATTACTTAGTGTTTCAGATTCCTAAATTAATGTTAGGCTTTGTGTTGTATGCAAAGTGAATCAATAAATAATAAATAACGCAATAAAAAAAAAAAAAATAGTGGATTGCTTATTGAAAAATTAAATACAATATAGGTGTCTTGCCAAGACAGATAACACGCCTAGAATTATATTGCAGCACTTGGAAATTGCAAGAAAAATAACGAAGTCAGCAACAATGGTATTTAGGCGCAGAAATAGATTGGCCAAGATTGAGATATGGAAGTTTAAAAGCGCGAAAATTAAGATTAGGTCGGAATAGAATTATCTAGGGATAATATTAACACTGCAATTAAGTTTCAAACCGCACTTAGAAAATAGGAATAGTCTGTCCAAAAATAGCATCAATGCAAATTGGAGAACGTCTTTATCCAAAAGCGAAATAAGACTAAAAGCAAAATGGAAGCTATTTTTAGCGGTTACTAGGACCATACAAAGTTATGCTGCTCAAGTATGGGGATTTACTTTGATTGAGGAGGTAGATAAGTTGAAGCTTTATTTTTAAAAAAAAACTTTGCATCTACCCAGTAACACACCGCCGTACTGCATATACTTGGAAACGGGTCTTCCAAATGGGCATTTATATACGCTGGATTTGTTTTTGTCATATTTAATGTATATAAAACTTTATTTGAATATGCTGAAAATAGGCTACCGTACAAGTAATCTAAGCAAGTAATAGACTGGCAGGTATTCTTATTTAGTAAAGTGCAAAATCTTTTTGGTAATATAAATCTCAGAACGGAAATGATGATGTTCAATAGAAACTTATGGCTAAAGACTATTTGGTTAGTAATCGAAAACGAGAAAAATCTTATTAAGGTAAAAATGTGGAAAATGTGGGAGAAATCATTTAAAGCAAGAAGTGACATGTTAAACTTGAATGTGCACAGAAATAAGAATTGCGCACTCTGCTATTTCAATGTAATTGAAAATATCGTTCACTTTATAGGAAAATATTTTGTTCTATAAAGAATTCGTTTCAGATATTTTGAAAAATATAACTTACTAAATAAAGAAACTCAATTCGGGGTCAAAAATCACTCCAAGGTCACTGAAAGTAGAAACGCGAAATATATGTTTATTCCACAGCAATAAGATAAAGACAAACTCTTAGGAGTGATTGTCGATTATATGAAGTGTGAATGTCACGGATTTCTCGATCCAATAAACAAACCAGCTCTTCGGAACAGCTGTTCTTTATTGAATCAGTTTGGTCTTAAAACTATCTTACACGTAACTCGTCTACCCCTAGATGAAGACTTCTCCTGGATCTTTTTTACTAACTTTTTGACAGTTTTACTATTCTTTCTTATTACGTATGTTATTATAATTACTATTATGGATATGGTTGCTATGACCATTACATTTGTTATTACATTTCTTATTTTAATTTCCTTAATTCCTTTTATGTTTATTATCTCTTTGGTTACAATTTCTTTAAATGTTATCCTATTTGTAAAGTTGTACATTTGTGTAGGTGTGTTAAAAAATTGATGTACATATGTTTCTTTAATGTTGGTGTATTTTTTGTTTTTTATAACTAGTGTAAAGTTTGTGTAAGTTACAATTGTGTTATTTTGAAAATATATATATGTTCCAGGCTGTTATTTTCTAGTTGTTCCTTTATTACAATATTATTCTTAGTTTGTATTATTATTAAATTGTCTTGGAGAGTCTGTACTCTTTGTTCTTCGTCAAAAATTAGATTAAATTTTCTTTTATTATGAAGTTGTTGCTTATTTCTAGTTCCTTAAATATTTTCCTTTGTTCGTAAGTACAGGTTAAGTTTTCTATTGTTATGACTTGTTCGTTGTCGCTGTCAATTCTGTATCCGTCCTTGTTAGAAATTGGTGTTATTAGTGTTATCATTATGGAAAGAAGTCGGTATTTTTAATGCAAAAATTAATGTGTCGTTTTCAAACATGACATCCATTCTAATCTCATAACTTGATAATATTGAAGGGTGAAACATGTTATAACTGGCTGTACGTTATCTTGTATCTGTTCGACTTTGTCTTGTAGTAATCTTAGTTTTATTAACAGCTCATAATAGAAGATTTTGTTCCTTAAATTGTCAATAGTTTTTTCTATTTGTTCCCTATCCTCCTGTTTTGATAATTTTAATATGTTAATTGAGTTTTGCAAATTGTTATTGATGCTAATTTGCCTATTTTTGGCTTCAGTGGTCTGGTGGCTATTTTCGCTATTTGCATAACAATGGGTTACTATGTCATGCCTGTCTTTGTCATCCATTACACTAAAGAGCCATTTTTGTGCGGATCCTATTGCGATAATTAGATCTCGTCTTGTCTTACTCTGTGGGATGATCGAGCGATGATCTTCAATTTGAGCGTACATATTTCTAGGTCTAAGTGGTGTCTGTTTTCTCCGGTTATTATCTTAATATTGTCTTTTATATTATCTACTATATCTAGTGGGTTAACCAAATGGAGTACGATGATTGTTTCGTTGACAAAGTTTTCCTCCCCTATTGGTATTTGGACGAAGCCTTTCGGTGTTAGTATTAGTGACGGTTCTGATGGCCTGATCATCGTCGTCGAATCAGTATTGTTAGTACCTGAAAATTTAAGGGGTCGTTTTATATATATTATATGTATGTTTTGTAGTTTCATTTTCCTAAACTTGTGCTGTTCTCTATGTCGCACGTTTCTATAGTTCTTAATAAATTCTACCTCTTTATTTTGGCAGTACACTTTTTCGAGCGTGAATGTCAGATTTATCACGCTATTTAGGATTTGATCATAAAGCTACAAGAAGTAATCGTCGAATGCAAGATATATTTGCTCCAATACCGAATGTTTGGAATATAATAATAAAAAACTTAAAAATAAGTTATGACCACAGATGAGCAACTGATTCCATTCAGGGGCAGAGTACCATTTCGTCAATATATGCCATCAAAACTTGACAAACATGTTATCAAAATGTGGTGAATTTGTGGCAGTGAGACTAGCTACCCATTGTATGGTATTCCTTATCTGGGTAAAGAAGGTGCCAATGGACAAACAAACTTGGCTCAAAGTGTTGTGAAGCAACTTTGTCAGTTCTAAGGGAATACGAACACAAACATAACATTTTATAACACCTACAGTCGACGAATAACTTATATTACAATGCTACTAAAGGTGGCGTGAATACACTTGATCAAATGTGTCATTGTGTGCTTTTTCTGCAAAAAGAAAAACGCGAAGGTGGCCACCGCACAATTTTATAATTTGATTGACGCTTGCGGAATAGCTGCTAAGGTAATATAGGAGTCATTATATACGGATTGGACTAAAGTTAAAAAGGTTACGTCACGTAAACTGTTTTTGAAGGAATTAACTCGCGAACTTATAATGCCAAATATAAAAAATAGAAGTTTGAAAGGGTTCTCGTGTAACAACATAGCAAATATTAACGAGGCACAAAATCTCTTAACAATAATGACCAGCTCATCGGCTCCACCCCCCCCCCCCCCAAAAAAAAAAAAAAATGGCCATCGGTGTCACCTATAGAGACAAGAAAAAGGAAGAGCTTCATTCTCAAAAAACGATAGTTTGCCTCAAATGTGTAAAAAATAAATAATTCATATCAATTTGAAACTCTATTACATATTTTTTTTTTGTATGTTGGTTGATTTGTTGGTCAAACAAAATTCGCCGAGAACTACTGAGGTGGACTGATTAAACCAGCTGCTGTAAACAAACTGGTTGACAGATCGCGATCATATTTGGCATAGTAATTAAGGACAGTCCTACTAACACACAGAAAAGAAACTAAAGAAACTAAAAACTACTTAACGCGAGCAATTTAAATGACAATTTCCGAGTACTTTGTTGCCTTAAGATATATTATTTTTACTCGTAGAATAAACACAGACCGAATAAAACGTATCTAAGTTGGGGAGTGTTGCATCTGATACTGATTGTTAGAAAATGGATGATAGTGCAAAAATCATGCTGAATGCATTATTAGACTGGGAAGAAACTTGTTCAGAAAATGAATATCATTTAGAATATGCTGAGCCATCTGACAGTTCTAGTGAGAATAAAAGTGAGGTTGCGCATACTTAGGCAACGACATCAAAAAATGGCTAAATTAGATATTTCAAGGAATCTTGTACAAATATACATGGAAGAGTTCGAACGGAGAATATCATAAGCATGATTTGTTAGCTGGGGTCAAATAATAAAAGTACAAAAGGTTTGTGGGATTCTGAGAAAGGTAGACCTATTTTTGGAGCAATCATGCCAGGTTCAAAAATCTTTCGAGAGTAATAAGATTTGACAATAAGGACACTAGCAGTGGACGACAAATTGAATACAAGTTTGCACCGGTACAAAAATTGTGGTATGCGTGTGTAGTTCTTGATTTGACAGTTGATCTGAAAGGTCATAATGTGACTGCAGACAATTTTTTAACATCAATTGGGACAGAGACTTCGTTGTTCGTTCGTCCGTCCTCGGGTCCTATCTCATAAATCGCAATAACTAGAGAGTTGAAATTTTCACAGAAGGTGTAGTTCTATCCGGGCATCAGCAACAAATATTTTTAATTGGTGACCATTATTCTTATTCGAAAAACTTTTTTGTTTTTTTTGACTATTGAACTGAAATTTAGATACTATAAGTTCTTGATATAGATGCTACATATCTGTTGGAATCAGACAAATCGGCCTACTAGGAGTGGTACCTCCTATACACGCCCAACATTAAAATTCAAGTTCTTATTCGAAAAACTTTTTTGTTTTTTGGACTATTGAACTGAAATTTAGACACTATAAGTTTCTGACATAGGCGCGGTGTATTTTTTTAAATCAGTCAAATCAAACCCCAATCTGCTACGGAACCCTCCGTGTACGAGTCTGACTCGCACTTGGCCCATTTTTTGTTTTACCAATGATACTATATATATTTTATATTCCAAAAGAAAAAAAAATTTTTTTAAATTAGTGTGTAAATCTTCTCAGCACTTTGCAGAAGAAGATTGAAGACAAAAAACCGCAGTTAATATTATTAAAATAAATGTAAGGGAGGGGAAGTTGTGTCATGGTATACTTGCAAAAGGAAGCCTAATCGATGGCTTCAAGTAGTATTTTGTATTATGTGTAGTATATAAGCATGAAACTGTATATAAGTGTAGTATGTAAGTATAGAGAAGTATATAAGTAGTATGTAGAAAATAAGAAACGCCACTGTCTGTTTATTTCATGAGTAGTATATACATAGGTATTGTGCAATGTATAATAAGTTTGTATATATTTATAATGAAAGAAAATTAAGAGAGAAGAGTCAGTCAATGGTTGACCGTCGAGAAAGAAAAAAAAGGAGCGGTAAATTAAAAGTGTGAAGGATTGAAATGAAGCTGATACTTCGAAGTGATAAAGTTGCGGGAGCAGCGTTCGCCGACAGCGTCAACGTGACAGAGGCGGCAGCAGCAGCGGTTCTAACGGACGGCGTCATGGGTAACAACGGAACAACAAAGACGATAGCAGTAAAACTACGCAATGTACGAAACAACAACGAAGATGATAAAAAGGTCGGTATGAACAACGCCTTGTTATACAAAAACGTTACTGTAAACGAGAGCGGCGACAAAGTGAATGACAACAGAGCAAACAAAGGCGCAAAAGGTAAGTTGGTGATCGTCGACGGCAAAGAAAGGAAAAAAGAACAACAACGTAACGAATGCAGTAATAACGAAAACAACTTTAATGATGTGTTGGAAAGAGAAAAGGAACTTTTAAAAAAAGAGTTAGAGCTTTTGCAACGTGAAAGCGATTTGTTACTAAAAGAGAATGATTTTCTAAAAAACAAAGCGCAGTTGGATCAGTGAAATGATTGTAACAAAGAGAAAGTAGACGAAGAATATAATGGAGAAATCAATTTTGGTGTGTGGATTACACAAGTTAGAGGAATTCGTGAAGCATATAATTTGTGTTATACTAAGTTAAGAGCACTAGTGTTTGCCAAAGTTAAAGGTAAAGTACAATTATGGCTTTGTACCAAACCTAACTTAATGAGTGACAACATTGACAATATACTTTGCGAAATGGAAAAGATGTTTCACACTCAGGAAAACAAAGTTGGAGAAAGATTTGTCGATTACTTCAACGACAAAATAATACTTGCAAACGAAATAAATGTGTGTGAAAAAGAGTTGGTCGATTTCATAATCGAAGGGATCCGAGATAATCAAATCAAAATGCAAGCAAACATGCAACGATATTCTTCGAAAGATGAATTAATACAAGCTCTCAAAAAGGCTGACCTTGTAAAGCATCCGCAGTTCCTAGAAGAATAGACTTGGACAACTAAACGTTCCGGACCAGTGAGCCAATTGATATCGCCAACATCCTTTGATAATAGCAAGTTGGACAAGTCAAAGCAAAAGTGTTACTTGTAACAGCGTTGGACATTTTGCAGCTGAATGCAGAAAGCCGAGAGGAGAGAACGGCACCTGTGCAAGCTACGGACATCGGGCGGTAGATTGCAGCCTCTATAAGAAGAAGATGACACCAAATGACACCAATGAATATGTAAGGTATTTTAACTTAGAAGTAGTGAACAATTCTAATGTATCTTTTTTGATAGAATGCCTTATTGACTCGGGAAGCTCCATAAGTTTTGTTAAAAAATCTCTCGTGCCACCACGAGTAACGTATGAAAATGTATCAGATAAAGTTTATTATGGAATTAACAAAAGCAAATTGAAAGTGTATGGAAACTTTTTAGTTTATGTAAAAGTTAACAAATAAACAATTAAAATTAATCTGATTGTGGTTGAAGTCAATGAGCTATTCTCTTGTGTTAGGAAAACCGGAGAATTACGAATGTGCGTTGATTTTAGGTTACTTAACAAGGTTACAACAAAAGACAACTACCTGATTCCGTTTGGCTTAGAAAATGCACCATCGATGTTTCAGAGAGTTATTAACAAAATCTTTGCGGACATGGGAGGGAAGGGAAAGTCATAATTTATCTGGATAACATTATGATTGCATCTGAAAACCTTGAAGACCATTTGATTATTTTAAAAGAAGTTTTTACACGATTGGTTCAAGATAAGTTAGAGTTGCGTCTGGACAAATCTGAATTTCTGCAATCCAAAGTAAAGTATTTAGGTTACATAATTACAAGAAAAGGCATACAGGCCGACGAAAAAGGGCTTGAGGAGGTAAAAAATTTTCCAGTATCGGGTAAAGTCCACGAAGTCCAAAGTTTCCTTGGTTTATGTTCCTATTTTAGACGGTTTATAAAAGATTTTTCCACGATAGCAAAACCCTTACATGAGTTGACACGAAAAAAAAAACAAATTCTGTTTTGGCCAATATTAGTTAGCATCGTTTGAATGCCTCAACTCGCAAATATTAGCGTTATACAATCCGAATGACGAAACAGAATTACTCTGTGATGCGAGTGCGATAGGTTATGGTGCAATTTTGCTGCAGAAAAAGGATGATGGAAAACTTCACCCATTTTTTTTTACTCGTAAAGAACTACTGAGACAGAGTCTAAATGCCAAAGTTTTGAACTAGAACCCTATAGCTATAGTAAGTACATTACAACGTTTTCGATTGTATTTACAGGGATTAATTTTAAAATAGTCACTGATTGCAATTCGTTAACGTTAACCTTAACAAAAGCAGATTTAAATCCAAGAATTTCAAAATGGGCTTTAGAACTACAAAACTGTAATTATGTCTTTGAACACAGAGCAGGTAAACGCATGCAACATGTCAACGCTTTAAGCAGAAGTACAAATATAATGGTTGTAGAGACGAATACGTTAGAGGAAAATTTGGTAATATGTCAGAATAGAGATGAGAATATACGCAAATTAAAAGATTTTTTAACATATTTAGTCAGTACGAAATGAGGGGGTTGTGTATAGAAAACAAGGTGAATCGTTACTTTTTTATGTTCCCGAGGCAATGGAGGATCATGTCCTGTTTAAATAACATAATGAGATGGGTCATGATGGTATTGATATGCGTAAAAAAATTCGGCGAAAAATGATAAGCAGGAAGGATATCTACACATGATACCAAAAGGTAATACACTATTCGATGTGATGCCCATAGATCATTATGGTCCATTAGACAGCGCGGAGAGCGTGAAAAAGAAATATATACTAGTTATAATTGACGGATTTACCAAGTTTGTCAGGTTGTTGAGAAGTTGTAGAGTCACTTAAAAACTATTTCAGATCATATAGTTGTCCTATAGCTGTTGTTTCTGATAGAGGAAGCTGCTTTACGTCTAGCGAATTCCAAGATTTCATAGATATCAATAATGTCAAACATATAAAAATTGCGACAGGGTCACCCCAAGCCAACGGACAAAATGAAAGACGTTAAACAATACATTGCATAGAATGATAAGTGAACATCCTAGTAAATGTTCAGTCAATTCTTAGTCATGCAGAAGCGGTACAGTAGCAATCACAATGCTATAATAAACAATACGCTGATAAAAAACGTAAAGAGTCAATAAAAAATATTGTAGGAGATTACGTTATGGTTAAAAATTTCGATTCCCATGCGACTGTGCCAAAAATGTTACTACCAAATTTTAAAGGTCCATATCAGATAACAAAAATTTTGGGAAACGAACGATATCTTCTGGAGGATGTTGAAGGTTTCCAGGTATCTAGGTTACCCTACAAAGGTTATTTGGGCAGTTGCTAATATTAAGCTTTGGTGCGATGATTGTGGTAGGTGTAAAAAAGGTGAAAATTTGTCAAGTTCTTACGGTGTTTAAGAAAATGTTTATAATGATCAAATAGAAATTGAAGAAAACGAAGGCAACAATGATAAAGACAAAGAAAAATGTGTAAGCGACGTTGTAAAAAATGAAGATGAACAAAAATGTAATAAAGCACTTAATGTTAATAAGATAATAACAAAAAGTATGTCGGCTAGAATCGGGAGATCCTGATTGCCAGGATGGCAAATAAGAGTATATAGTATAGAGAAGTATATAATTAGTATGTAGAAAATAAGACACTCCACTGTCTGTTTATTTTATGAGTAGTATTGTGCAATGTATAATAAGTTTATATATATAATGAAAGAGAATAAAGAGAGAAGAGTCAGTCAATGGTTGACCGTCGTGCTGAAAAGTCAACGCCACCAGCTTTAATCTTGACTTCATATGATAGACATATCAGCTTACAATGCCTTTATATTATTTACAGCAGCCAACCATGGCTGGAACCAAAGCCGTTTAGCCAAAAGTCGATACTTTTTAGAAAATGTAGGTTTGCAGATTACCACGCCTTACATTGTATAAAGCAATCGTTATCAAGAGCAACATTTTCACGAGAAGTTGCAAAAACACTACGTAGCTGAACAGACTCAGCAGATGTCAACTTCAACCAAATCAGGAGAAAAAGATTATGAGCCAGTCAAAAATACAACCATTCGAAGTAATTATGTCCTATTTTATGTCCCAAAACAGACAATAAAACACGACTAGTTTGTACAACTGGCAAACAATTTGTATATAAACAGCAATCTAAAACAATTACTTTATGTAAACAATGTCATAATATTTAATTTCTAATAAATGTTTACTTCAATGAAGTAAATTAGTGTTTATGTATTGTATAATAATTTCTATTTCGGTGTTTTTTTTTTTTTTTTTTGTTTTTTTAACTATATTTTTATTTACAACTCTCCCAAAGGGGAGAACCAGCCATTTTATGAGTATTAAGGACGTTAACGTCAGTAATTTTGAGGACATTATGAAGGATAAGTTTGTCAATTTTCTTTGGTGTAGCCTAGTTCTTATTATTTTGTGGTCAACTTCACCGTTTTGTACTTCGAGTAGTGTACACTTAATGGTGCTATGAGAGCTGTCGTTGTAGAAGCATACCGCCCTGTTCATCTGGGTGATGATCGGCAACTTCTCCTCTATATTTAATGTTCTAAGGTTTTCGTGAAAGTGTTGTTTAACCTCTTTAAATCGCTGTTTCCCATATGGCTGTGGTTTAGTGGGATGGTATGCAATGCCTTCTTTTTATAAGAATTCTTTAACGTTGGCTGAGTTAAGTTCATTATCGAAAACGAATTATTTTCTCTCCCTTTCAGTGATAGGAATTGCCATATATTATCTACAGTGGTAAACATACTGCGTGTTTTGAGAATTTATCGATAAAAATATTGAACGAGTTCTTACTGTTGACATCGACATAAATTATTTCAATTTGTTGCCTTCTGGATTTTGGTATTCGCAAATTTTTTTTTTTATTAGGTTTCTGTCGTATTTGTCTATTTCTATTTCAAGGCTGACTCTTCTAAGCGCTAAAATTATTTTTTTTAAGTTGGTCATGTTTTCAACTACTGAAGTTCCAAAAACCAAAACGTCGCCCATACATACGACATAAATTCTGTTAATATATGCTCTCAGAACTGTATTGATTAGTCGTTGCACGGTAGAAGGAGCATTCTTCAAGCCGGAAGGCATTCGTACGAACTCGTGATGCGCCGATGGTATTAAAAAAATCTGTTTCCTTTCTATCTTCCTCCTTGACCATTATTTTGCGAAAGCCATAAGCTAAGTCTAAAGTTGTAAAATATTATGCCCTGCCTAATTTATCTAGTAGTATAAGTTCGGTATTGGATAATTGTCTCCAATGTGAATTCGGTGAATCGTCTCTGGTTTGTATCAGTGAATCCATGTTTCGTCGTCGGTTACGAAACGACGCAAGAACTCCGCCGGATTGTGCTTAAACAGCGCCAAACACACCAGAGACGAATCACAGAACGATATTGCTCTTTTCCCATTTTTGTAAAACTGACCGACACGCTCGCTTGCAAAGGCTATCAAAACAAAACTAATGTAGGGAATTGACTGAAACTTTGATAGTAGGCTACTAAAAAAATGTACTGCACGATGGTAACACTCTTGCAATAGCAGCGCCATCAGGCGGTGAGGCTAAGTACTTATTGATTGACCCTCGTATTATTATACTAAGGCTATTTAGGTAAAGACAACTAAAGTTTCTGAGTGGCGTTAGAGAGTAAGATTAGCACACTGAGGGCGTGGGTTCGAGTCCTGCACTGGGTCGATTTTTGTTAATTTTTTTTATATTGAAATATGTTTTCTTTAATTTGTTTATCAGTTTCCAAGATATGCGCAGTACACTTGTCCGAACCAGCCGAATCGCACCACTCGGAGGTACCTTCCATACATACCACCCATTTAAATTTAGGTTCTTATTAGAAAAACTTTCTTGTTTCTTGTCACATTGAACTAAAATTTAGACACTATAAGTTTCTAATCAATGTCAATAAAATATCAAGACCCTAGAGTTACTGGATCGTATAGCTCCAATACAAAACCACATTTAAGTTTTTATTAGGAAACCGTTTTTGTTTTTTTGTGTTATCGAACTGAAATTTGAACTTTGAATTTTGTCTGACCCACATTCAACTACCGTGTATATTTCAGGACCATAGGATTACTGGATCGTAAAACTCCCATACAAATATTTCGTTCTCAGTGTTGAAATGCTCTATGTGTACTGACGATTTCTATGACTTCGGCATAGTCGAAGTTGAACTTCTTTCTTGTTTATTGTATTTTTATTAAAAGTAATTAAATATGTAAATTTAAAAAAAAAAATAAATATAATACTACTCGTATATCTAATAATTGACAATAGGGCACCAGCTTCTAAGCCTCCGACGTTTACCACAGCTTATATCTGCTTTGACTTTTTCATTCTTTCATTTCTCTGTTGCTCTCCTTGCACACCAACACATTTTGTGACACTTGGCTTAACCAATTTTTCTTCCGACAGGTGTCGCCGCGTATTTTATTTTTACTTTTTACGTGAAACAGATGGCACTATGAGTCCATTGATGATTCAAATTTATTTTTCATTAAATAAAAACAATTAAAAATTTTTTTCTGAATGAATCTTCGCTCTACACGAATGTCCCACGACACCTCCTACTATTTTTGTTTTTACCGAAGTTGTCGATCTTTTTCTCAACAATCCACAATGAACTGTTATATGAGGAGTTGCTTTCCCTGATTGATTATTTCTACTTCGTGTACATAAGGGTACCTGTATTTTAAAATAGAGTGGCCTATCTACAATTTTGTGGCTCACTTCGTTTGCTGAAGTTAGTACATCGCCTTTTTGTGAAATCGATTATTTTCCATTGAAGGGTGCCTGAACATTTGAATTCCTCAGGGAATGATGTTGTCACCGAATGGTAGTTGACCCTGTGTCAATTTTGGACCTCACCCTCTATCCACCTATCATTATCGTTACTAAGGTGAGTGCGGATTTTGCAGCGATATCAAAAAAAAAAAAAAATCTCATTGTCTTCCGCATTTTAGGTCTCTTGGAGTTTTTTAACTTCCATGAACGCATCTATTACTTGCCATGTAGTTCCTTGTATCCACGCTCACGCTCTGAGCTGAGTCGTTATTTTTAGTATTAACATTATTGCCATATCTATTCTGGCCTCTGTAACTATTGATAGCCTATCATGCTTGGTAATTATTATTGCAGTTTGTGTTACTCCCTCGTGAATTTGCACTGTGCTGTCTTCTGTTCTCATTGCTAAGCCCTGGCCTATAATTATTGTAGCTGTTTGCATTGTTGTTTAGTTTGTGGCCGTTCGAATTGTTATAATTCGGCTTTGCGCTTCGTTGTTACCTATTCTGATTAATACTATTAGTATCTTTCCTGTGGTGGTAGTCTACAACTATACGATCTTAAAAAAGTTTCAGTCTTGCATAAGTCGTTATTACGTCTTGTAATGACTTATTCTTGTTAACGTTCGACCTTGCCAATCCGTCAATTTTGTCTAACAATATGTTTGCTAAGTTTCTATCGACATACATGTGTGGTTACGTAAAAGGTATTCTATTCTCTAGTTCGTACAGTGTATTTAAATAATGAGAACATTTCTCTCAATATACTTACTTTAACTAGTCTACAGTAATTTATTCATTCCGCGAGGGTAGTCCTTGGTTTAAAGCTGCTCCTTAACTTGTTTCTCCCTTCCGTCCATCCAGGGTTGTCGGGTAGATCGCTAATGGTCCTCGCTGTATCTCCAC
>JBAMAW010001830.1:0-21484 GCA_037043295.1 Amiota minor
TAGAAGCGATGAATATTCAGTGTACATGCGAGAAGGAAAATGTTCTAAAAGTTTTCCTAAACATTTCTTAGACGTACTCATGATAGTGTGAATGGTTAACCAGTATATAGACGACGTGATTATGGTGTTTCTGTTGATGTTCGTAAACATAGTGTTGATAATAGATTTGTGGTCCCATACAATCCGTATCTTTTAGATAAGTAAATTGCATTTGAATGTTGAAGTTTACTCGACTGTTTAGAGTGTCAATAAGGGGAATGATTGTGCGACTTTAGAATTTGGTGTTGAGAATGTTGATCCGAATGAAATCGTGATAGATGAGATTCGAAATTACTTAAATGGTAGATTTGTTGGTTTCACTGAGACTGCTTCGAGGATATTTGAATTCCTTATGCAATATCAGTCTCATACAATTGTTCAGCTTGGTTGCCACCTGCGTGGAATGCAAAATACTTACTTTAGAGAAGGACAGGCCGTAGCTAATCCTCCAATAACCAAGTTATTAGCATTCTTTGAATATACATACAAACGTTGCTTCTGCTAATTAATTCTGAAATTCCAGAACATTTCGTGTGGGATGGTAAAGCAAAACCGCTGACTGTTAGACAAAGTGGGGCAGAGAAAGTTATTTCTCGAATGTATGTTGTATCTCCTAAAGATGTCGAGTTATTTCATTTACGGTTACTTCTATGACACGTTCGTGGTGCCAAGACTTTTGAGAATTTACGATTCTATAATAGGGTTGTGTATTCTAATTTTGTGGAAGCATGCTACGCGCGGGGGATTGCATCGAATGACAACGAATGGCGTGAATGTTTAAATGAAGTAAAACAAACTAAATCTCCAAGACAATTGCGAGAGTTATTTGGGTTTATGTGTGGTTTGAATGTTCCAGCGAATGTGTTAGTTTTATGGAAAGAATTCAAAGATGATATGAGTGAAGATTTTCTTATGGACTACAATCAGAATATTTCTTATAATCGAACTCTGCTAATATTCGATAATATTCTCATAATACTTCATGTCAAGAACTTGATCTTCCAATCTCCCTATTTCCCTGTTGATTCTGTTTTCAGTGATAGTACCAACCGCGTTGAAGAAGAAAATATTTTTGAAGATATGTTTAATAGCGCTAACGTAATATTATAGATAGTGTTTTATGAGAAGTTTTGAATCATTATACTGCTCATGCCTGGTTAGCTATAAGTCAACAACAAATAAATAAATAAAAAAAATTGTACGAATGTGAAATGTTTGCGCGTGTTCTGTTGGCAACATTTAACTAGTGAAAGGAAAATAAAGCAATTAAGACAAGGGACAATTTGTGTATAAAAACTGAATCACCCTTCATATTGTTACAGTTTTCAAAAGAAAACCCTCATTCAACAGATAAACTTTGTGAAATGGACAACGATACAATAACAATAGCATTGGTGCAAGAAAATAAACATTCAAACCTCGAAAAATTGATTGCGTTCAACATTGTAAGCAGAAAAAGAAATTGCGGATGACAACGTATTGCAGTAAAAAGGCAGAACAAGATAGATATCCACCAATAGTTAGCGACAGGATTAGTCCGCTATGAGCTGCTTCCATAGAACAAAACTTTTAATTCCAAAGTCCAATGAAAGGTATTGTTGCAGCTTGACTTGGATATCTACCATAAACCCCAGACATTCAGTTGCTTTGATTCATTATTTTCCTTGTCTAGTTTCTCGCAGAGAATGATAAGTAGATTTCTTTTATTACAGAATTATAAAATTGTTTGATATTGGCAGTTGGTTAATATATCATGTTTATGTACATACATATGAACATATATTTAAAATACAATGCTCCTGAAAATCCTGTGACAAAACGATCGACTTCTTACTTAACAATACAATTTTCTATAGACAAAACAGATGGAAATGAAACTACATGTCAGTTGAGTACTGTTATCATCACTTATATACATATGTATATATATTAAGACACTACTACTAACTCATTATGACACCGGTACCGCCATTGTCACCGCCACCGCCTTAGTCATCGTTGCCCTTTGTATTATCGTAAAACAATGTGGTTCATTGATTCGTTCATAGTAAAAGCGAAAGTTGCAATGTCGATTAAAAATTTGTTTTTATCCCCACTCTCTTCACTCCACCGCTGCTCCACCTTTTTTGTTTTTTATTTCAATACTTTATGTGTCTTCTCTTCTCATTTTTTTTCTTTTTAGTTCAATTTCTTCTATAAAAAGGGGTGGCTTTCATTGGAGTACGCGCGCGCACTCATCCACACGTACAGAAACTCAAACTCCCGGACCCACACACTAACACAAAGCCACATACAATCACATAATCACAAGTTTTGTAGCGATTGGAGGTGGACGGGCCAGGCAACATCAGGCCAGAGCAATTGGCTTAAATGTATTCGAAGAAAACGTGAGTTAGAGATGCTTCTATTGCATTACTCCACTCATTCATTTATTCATTCATTTACACACAAACAAATGCATGCCCGGATGAGCACAGAGAATAGGTCGTAATCATGTTCATGTTGTTATCAACATGATGCTAACATCTCTGTTATTTCTGTGTCTGCTTCTTCTTCTTCTTAATAAAATATAATGTAAAATAGCTCCCCTGCCCCTCTTCCAGAACATGTGTATATTGTACTGTATTATTAGTTGATGATAATTTTATTATTAATTTATGTTTTTGTATTGTAGTGATGACTTACACTTCCAGTATGCGATCGCCTTTCTTAATGCCCGCCTTCTCAGCCGCTCCATTCTCGAGTACCGCACTAACATGTTGCAATGGAGCATACAATTCGCCATTAATGGAACGCAGTTGACCGCCCTCAGACACTTGACCACGTACATTGAAACCAAAACCCGTCTCGGTTTTGTAAATGGTAACAACACGCGGTCCAATTGGAGCGGCAGCGATGTTATCGGCCGCAAGGCTCATTTTGAGCAAAAATAATTTTGTGTACTAAAATCACCACCACCAACCGCCACGACGACAATACAACAACAACAACCACAACAGGAATAACAACAATAACAACAGCAACAATAATTAATAATGCAATTAACAATAAAACCAAAGAATTTTCTTTATTTTCCTTCTACTTCAATTGGCTTTGCTGAATTCCCTTAGCCAAAAGCAAGACGACTGATTGACTGAATGGCTGACTGACTGAAATTAAAACGATTATTGAATTCTTTGGTTGCGGCTTTTGCAAGCTAACTAACGGCAGTAATTGGTTGGTTGTTCGTATGTCGTAGCTTGGCTGGTGGTTGTGTTCGATTTTGTTGTTGTTATTGGAGCAATACTCTTTCTTTTTGTTTTCTTCCGGTTTTGCCACACTCAAGCAGCCATGCAGACAAGGCAGTAATTTGTTTGTTGTGTTGATGGCTTTCAAATTTGCGTAACTTCGTTTGTTCGTTATTTGCAAATTTGCAGAATTTTTCTTTTTTAATTTTTTACTTCTTGCACTGAAAAATTTTGCCGAACATACACAAACGTACGTACACACTCACTCACACCCGTAAACATCTTCATACAAATAAATATACATACAGGCACACAGTTAGCAGCCGCAATCACACGAATCACGAACTGACTAATGAAAACGAAACAAATAAACGGACTAAACGAACGAATACAATCCAAACCAATCACTTTTACTTTTTTTCTTTTTACTATTTCTTTACTTCTGTTTTGATGTCATCAACTCTGCTGCATTTTCGTTTCGTTGAGATGATGCATTTTATTATGTGTTATGTATCTGTTAATGAATAGGATTTGTAATTGGCTTAACTCATTTTTAATTCATTGTTGAAAACACAGACATTTCCTTTCAACCAAGAAATAAAAAAAAAACCCGACAACGACAACAACTGCTAAATCAGATGTACAAAAGCTCATTGCTTGCAAATATGTTTAGTGTAGCCGAAAATAAAACAACTACTTAAATGCATGTATGATGATCTTTAGATTACTTACTCATAACAAATCGAATCATTACTCGATACATTTCAATTTCGATAAGCAGTGCGCTTATTAATTGCATTAAGAAAACGTTTATTGTGTATAAAGAGAGTGTAAAAATTTCTGAAATATAAAAATACTATTCAATTAATAATCAGTACTCAGTTTTATTAAAATATGTAAGTTAAATATTCACTTATCGATTAGCACTTGTATCGAATTGGTATCGGCTTAAAGTAACCAATCAATAAAGAAGGAGGACGTGGTGGTATTTTTTTTAGCACTTTTCACAATAGAAAATTTTTTAATTTGCATTTTGCGTTTACAAAGATAATTACAAATTATTATTTAATTTAAATGAACAAAATAATTACAATTCGAATTAATTTTTTTTTTTAAACAATAACAAATCATTCATTGGCGCGACTTGAGTCTTATATGTATGCCATTGCCGCTCTTCATAACAATTTCGGCAAGTGGATTTGGTTCATGTTCTGCAACTGGTAAAAACTCAAAATTTCGCAAAAGCATTGCAAGAGTACACTTTAGTTCCAACATAGCGAATTTTTGTCCTAGAAAAATTACAATTGCAAAAAAAAAAAAAACGTTTAAAGTATCATGATCACAGTCCAACATACCAATGCAATTTCGTGGGCCCGCGCTGAATGCTACAAATGCGAATGGGTGTAAATTCTTTTCATCAACACCCAAAAATCGTTCCGGTTTGAATTTATGTGGCTCTGGGAAACTATTTTCGTCACGATGCAAAACATAGACAAGTGCACTGATGGAGGCACCCTTTGGTACGGTGATGTCACCGATTTGCAAATCTTCAAATACTTTACGTGAAAAGAACGGCACCGAAGGATAAATACGTAGTGTCTCCTTGATGATTGCCTCTAGATAAGGCATGGACTCCTTTTCGTGACCCTCACGATCAAGTGCTTCTTCGTAGGCACGCTCCTGGACCTTGGGATGTTTTGATAATAAACTGATGGCGAATGCTATGGCTGAACTAGTGGTGTCATGTCCCTCAAACATAAATGTATCAACTTCTTCGCGGATTTCACGGTCTGTTAAGCCATTATTGCCCTCAAATTGTGCGATGAGTAGCATGTCAAGAAAAGCTAAACGTCTTTTACCACTGGCACCAATATCTCCATCTTCATTGGCAAGCTTATTATTCAGTGGCAACAAAAATTCATTTGAATCCTGCAGCATTTGGCGACGCATTTGGATAACACGATAGGTCTCATTATGTAACACCTCAATTGCAGCATTACGTTCCCGACCGGCTGCTAAAAACTGGAAAAGTACATTGAAGAAGCGTTTCCAAAATGAGAACGATTGCTTATGCAAATTGCGACATATTCTATTAACAATACGAAAAGTAGGAATTCAAATATTTCAGTTCCTGCTTGACTATGGTAACACTTACGTTTGTACAGCATGCACATACTCTGAGTCACTCTGCATCTGAGCATGTTTCTTAATGCCCATGGCAGTCTCACAGATGGCATCCAATGCAAATAATGTTATGTAGGGATAAATATCAAATGCGTTGCCATCGGTATGCTTGCGCAAACGTTGTACTAACGTATTGCAGTTCTGCTCTAGGGGCTCCTTGAACTCGCTGAGTATGCGAAAATGAAAAGCTGGCGTCAATAACTTACGGCGTCGATGCCATGCCTCGCCACCAATGGTTAGTAAACCCTTGCCCAGCCACGGTTCAAGCACTTTATAATTATCCGATTTGTGCAGTAATGTGTTATTGCCCAGTATTTGCTTGATGTGCTCTGGTTCTGTGAAGAAGACCACCAGATCCTTGCCAAACCAAATACGAAAAACGGAACCGTGTTTTTGGCGAAGCTCATATAACCATTTCAATACCTCTTTGTAAAGCAAACATTATCAAAAAAAAAAAAGAGATATAAAGTCACATTATCATTTGACTTGAACTTTGAAACTAGTTTTGCCATAAATCAAATCATAACTTACGTCCTCTCTTCACATTCGCAATGAGGTCACCAATTGTGGGTCCCGGCAGGGTACGCGAGAACTTTTGTAATTTAATGAACTGCAACAATTGGGGCAGGTACCGCATAAAAAGTACCCACAAAATGAATGCGATCAATGCAAATATGCTCATTACTACAGCAGCAGCAAATGACGACCATGTGCAGAAAGACAAATTAAATTAATTTTCTACGTAATTTAAATATTTAGCAACAATTTCATTTCAACCCTTCTATTTGAAGGTTCTAACTAAACTAAATTTATTTTGTTTTGTAATTTTTAAAGCGATCGCTCTTTATATTTCTTTCATAGGCGCGATCATCTACAAAGGTGTTCTTGGAGAAATGCCAGTGCCCTATTAGACAAAAGGGGCTCCGAACACAAATCAAAAATAGAAAGAAATCAGATATGCTATTTCATAAATGTATAGGCAGATCGAAGACCTTAATTATCCTGACTTTTTTACAATCGTTTAATTTTTGCCAATGTGACGATTATTTAGTTGGGATTAGGGTTCCTGCAATTCTGAATGACCACGACTTCTACAAGGTCAAAATGCGCCACTGCTCTTTAGATGCAGTAACTTAAGAGCAGCGATAAAAATCTTAGTATATTTAATAGAAGCCCGTTAATACTGTGCGAGCGAACGAGTAAGCTAGCATGCTTGAAAGAGATATACATACATAGATAGACCAAGAGAACAGTTTAAAACAAATAAGAAGTTTAATTTCGACTATGCCGAAGTTGATATACTCTTCACGCACCCCCTAGAACACGTTTTTGCCTACCTTTTGTGATAGAGTACACATAGAGCAATTCAACACTGAGACCGAAATATTTGTATGGGAGCTTTACAATCCAGTTACCTAGGGTCTTGAAACCTACACGGTTGTTGAAAATGGGTCATAAAAATTTCAAATTTCAGTTCTATGACACAAAAAACAAAAA
Source organism: Amiota minor (assembly GCA_037043295.1). Taxonomy (NCBI): domain Eukaryota; kingdom Metazoa; phylum Arthropoda; class Insecta; order Diptera; family Drosophilidae; genus Amiota; species Amiota minor. Next base: position 6,948 of record JBAMAW010001830.1, read on the forward strand.
GTTTTTTTATGTAATAAAAATTTAATTTTGGGTTTGGGTTTGTATGGGAGCTATACGATCCAGTCTTGAAATTTTATGGTTATTGATTAGAAACTTATAGTATCTAAACTTTAATTCAATAGGATAAAAAACAGAAAAGATTTTCTTACAAGAATCAGAATTTAAATGGGTTGTTTGTATGGGAGGTACCCCCCTACTGGTCCGATTCGGCTGGTTCCGATAAATGTACTGCGCCTATCTTGGAAACTGATAGTGTCTAAGTTTCAGTTCGATAGGACAAAAAACTTTTTGTAATAAGAACCTGAATTTTAATGGTGGGTTTGTTTGGGGAGGTACCCCACCGATTCGACAAATGTATTGCGTCTAGTAAAAAGAAAGGTTCCTGCAAAATTTCACTTCTGTAGCTCAAAAACAGACGGACATGGCTTCATCAATTCGTCTCAATTCTGGTCTCTGTTGTCTCCTTCCGCCTATTACAAACTTCATGACAATTTTATAATGCTATTTACTGCGTGAAAAGTATAAAAATTTAAAATAATGACATTAGGAGAGCGAGCCACAAGCTACTGGCACCAGTAAAGCTTTGCTCTTATCGACAACAACAAAAAATCGGCCAAGTACGAGTCAGTGTAGTACATGGAGGGTTCCGTACCAGATTGAGGTTTGTATGGGAGGTACTCCCCCAGTGGTCCCATTTTACTGATTCCAGCAAATGTCCCGCGCCTATATTAAAATCTTATGGTGTCTAAATTTCTGTTTAACAGTGAAAAAAACAAAAAAGTTTTTCAAATAAGAACCTGAATATTAATGGTGGATTTGTATAGGAGTTATACCCTAGTTAGCCGATTTGTCTGATTCAAACAAATATACTGAGCCTACATCAGAAACTTATAGTGTATAACAATAAAAGTTTCTGATGTTTAGCCACCAACGATCCAAATTTCAAGATCGCTGGATTACTAATGCCCGGAGAGAACTACACATTCTTTGAAAATTTCAACTCTCTACCTATTACGGTTGATGAGATTTGAGCCGGTGATGGACGGACAGACGGACAACGAAGTCTTTGCAATAGGGTTCCCTTTGGTACCCTTTGGGTCCGGAACCCTAAAAATGGCAACAATAAATCTTTTGTAAGAAATTAAATGGAGACAATTAATATAGCCTGATTGTAATATTTGTTGTGTTTTCCATGTTATAAAATAGAAATAGCAAGGGCAAGCTTTAATACTAATTGCATTTCGATGAGTTACGACGTATTACACTAGGTAACATGGTACTACAATACTTTACCGTAATGTTTTACATATACATATGATCAGCATTCAGTTTCTAAGCATACTAGTCTCTCAGTTTTCGATTTAATCTGAACTTATTGTCGGCGTTATCCGATTACCGAAATAGGTAGTGTACATACAAAATATACTTAATATCATATTACAGTTAAAATGTTGTGTTTTGAAAATCATAAGAGTGATGAAGTTCATCGTGTGAGGAAGCGTTGTTAAGACCAAAGCTGTTCACAACACATATGTACATACCTAAAATCAATCGAACGGTTCAATACTGCATATAGCTGCCATATAAACTTTTTTGTATAAGTTTTACTGGAAATGAACATTTTTTCATTAATTTAATACAAACTTATTGGAACTATTGAAAATATTTACATTGATAAACTAAAAGCAATTATTATTACAATACATCTAAGTAAATAAAAAATTAGTATGATCATTCCAATATTTGGATTAGAATATTATTGTTAATAAAAAACATTGTTGGACGTAACAAATAACTATTGTATCATTCATATCTTCTTAATTGTAAAGTTAGTTAAAGTAACTAAACTCTATAAAAGCGTAAAACAAAGTGTAATAGTATGAAGAATATGGGTTAAATACAGAATTAAATAACAATTAATTAAAATATCATTGTAAGATAAATATGTAAATAATTCAATTCAATTTTATTTATTAACTCATAATTTATATAATACATACACAATTAATTTACATTTTTACAGAATTTGGTATTTGTATTAATTATTAAGCTTTATACAAATTTTATACTAAGAAAAATTGGGAGGAAACAACCTTAGATAACAATTTTAACAATAGTCAACTTAGATTAGGAGATTGTCACGTGGTACCAATCATCGACTAGAGGAATAGGTTCCAATTATACTCAACTAGCAACCCGCCCTGCTTTGCACGGATGCAATTTAAATACAATAATATCGCTGTGGTGTTGATAGCAAGAAATTTTATTGATTCAGTTTTTTACAATATTTTGTTTACAATATGTGTTTGTATACAATGGTTACAGCTTTCTTGTCATTACTTAATAAGAACAGATTTTGTCTTGAAGTGACGCGCGAAAGAGCTACATATAACTGTCAATGGAAAAAACTCAATGCTCAGGTCTAATCCCACAACGTTGAATGTTTGACCTTGTGAATTTTTAATTGTCATTGATTAATATTTGTAGCATAGCTGTCATAAAATCGGTGCAACTCGGATATTCTGTTCAAGTTGTCGTCACGATTGTGCAATACAATATCTCGTTTATCAAATTGTTGTCCAGCTATCACAACTGCAACTTCACTCGTAGATGGGGCATTATACCGTCGATGTGTTCTCCAGCAGGCACTTTATTTGCATGGATTACGATATTAAAGTCGGGTGTTCCTGGCAGTACGCTCTCAATAGCAGTTTTGAAAGACTGTATGTAGCAGTTATGGGAATGTAACAAATCTTGTAAAAGTCTTACCAAACTTTGATCTGTTACTGTTGTTGTAATTTGTATCGTTGCCAACCAATATAACATTTGCGCAAATATTTGTATGGCCAATGCCTACTTTTAAAATTAATGTAAGTAGTTGCAAAAATGTATATATATGTGTATATATGTATAGTGACTGAAAATTAATAAAATATTTTTATTATTGAATCAACTAATTTTGTACATGCAAACTTTTCTAAGCAAATTCTTTAATTAACAGTGAAAACTGTATCAAAATACGTTGCGTGGTTTATAAGTAATCAGTATTCAAACATCTTGAAATTTCGACTTTGCGATTATTAAAGCTTAAGTTATATTTATAGATTTTTTCTTCATTTTTTTAAATATTGGCTTTTGCGTATAATTGATTAGTTGAAAAATAGTATGGTAAATTCAGTAACTATTTTAGCAATTTTATTTATTTATTTATTAGAACTAAGATTATAATTACAAATTATAACTTAGTATTTAATATGAGCAATAGCGACAGAGGCGTTCAGCTCAGGGGAAAGTTAAGAAAAAAAGAATGAAATTAGAGAAGTGGACCAGATTTGCCTTGAGTGTGAATCGAAACCGCGACTCTTGGGATGTCAGCCCAGCGCACTAACCTCTGGGCCAACGGTCCAATCGTATTTAAGCAATGTATTCTATGCAATTTGAAGATTATGATGTGAAATATTTTTGGTTTCGGTAGGGTAAAATTTGAAATCATCATAGGTAGTTTTAGTTAACAATCAACGCGATACAACGAAGCAACGCGTGGATTGGATGCAACAAGCTCAATATCAGGAAAGCAAGTCACTACACAATCGACATCAACATCTACTAGGAAATCAGCACTATATCTCACAACAGCAAAAATTGAGAGAACCGCAACAGCACTCTCAATATGACCATCAATGCCACAATGATATGTCTCTGCAGCCGCTGGTTGATTGCTTCGGTCAAATGGGGCAAATGTTTATTCCTATCGACGCGTTGCTTTCCAAACAATGTCAACATTAAGCGTAACCTTAGGAATATGAAACGCTGATGGCGTTTCACAACGTAAAAATGAGCTTGAAGTATTTATTCATGGTGTCTAATGCTATTGATATCATGTTCATTTCCGAGTCACATTTTTGTTGCAGAAGTTCCTTCAAATTGCAAAGATTTCAAATATATATAGCCAATCATCCGGATGTTAATCGCAAGCGTGGTGGTTCTTCAATTTTTATTCGTTCAGACATTCGCCACCATGAAATTGAACCTATTCGTACAGACTCGTTACAAGTTTCAGGGGGGAAAGTGTTTACAAATCATGGTGAACTAATAATCGCAGCAATCTACTGTCCCCCCGGATAAACAATAGTTGAACAGGATTTCATGATTTATTCCTCAATCTTGGTCCAAAATTCTTGATAGGAGATGATTGGAACGCTAAACACCGAATGTGGTGCTCAAGGATTGCCACGCCAAGAGGAAGAGAGCTATTTAACTCAATCGTCAACATCAGAAGAGAGGTACAGGCCACTGGAGCGCCAACTTTGTATCCTTATGACAATCAAAGATGTCCAGATGTTGTTGATTTCGCAGTTTTCTGTGGAATTCTCCCAAACCGGCTAGCAATCAAGGAGAACCCAGATCTCAGCTCCGATCACATTCCTCTTATTGTCGAATTGTGTGTTGCAGCTGACACCTACAAAGCAATATTGAGATTGCTTTCCAGGCATGCAAATATTGCCCAATTCCAGGCTTGGATTGATGACAACATCAATCTAAACATGGAATTTAATACTGCGGATGACATCAATGATGCAGTGGAAATTTTCGCACCTAAACTATGTGAAGGAGCTAACTACGCAACTTCACTTCAACTGTCTTATCAGTCAGCCTCTGTCACTTTTAAAACCTGAGGTTGTGGAACTATTGAGGTAAAAGCGCAGTTTGTGTCGGCGCTATATGCGCAGTCGAAATGAGCGAGATAAAATTGCCTGGAGGAGGTCTGCAAGGAGCTAAAACAAAAGCTAGCGGAGATACGATCAGCATATTTCGACTATCTATCTATTAATACTGATCCTAACAAAAAAATAGGTTTTAACTTGTGGAAAGCTACGAAATGTGTTAAACAGCAACCGCACAGACGTGCCCCAGTTCGTGATGCATTGAACCGCTGATGTCGTACGGAAATTCAAAGGGTGGAAGCATTTGCAGATGAGCTGGAAACCCGTTTTACACATCTGCATCTTACTGAAGCCAATGATGTAAGTGCAACCGCTGAAGCCATCTCGGAGAATATATTGGATATACGTCCCATTAGACACATCATTCCTGCGGAAGTTGAAATTCAGATCAAAAACTTGCAATTTAAAAAATCTCTTGGTTTTGATAAGTTTGATGCGAAGGTGGCCAAGTTCCTTGGCTTAGCATGGTACACCAGAACAATTGCATAGAGTTGTCCACCACATTCTTTGTGCGTTTGAATCAAATGGGTTGCTCTGCTGTGTTCTTGGATGTCATGCAAGCCTTTGACAGGGTATGGATACTGCACAAACTGATAAGACTTCTTCCAGGTAATCAATATCTTCTGCTTAAGAGCTGTTTGACGGATAGAGCTTTCTTGGTAAGAGTTTGAGATGTAGACTCTGGCATTAAGCGCATCAAGGCTGGTGTACCGCAGGGAAGTGTTCTTGCCCCAGTTCTTTACTCTTCATTCACGGCGGACATGCAGTTTGGCGATACGGCATTCAATTATGGAGGACTGCGGTACCATATATCATCAAGAAGTTGCATGTAACTCAAAACAAAGACTTACGACGCATAACTGGTGCACCATGGTATGTTAGAAACATCATACTACATCGTGACTGAGAAAATAAATTTTTTCAGCGGCCGTTGCAATGATCGCTTACTTAAGCACCCCAATCCCCTGGCAAGGCCCCTAATTCACAACAGAGCTCCTCGTCGGCTAAAACGGCTTCACCCAAATGACCTCCTCATAAGGAGTTTGTAAAAACTTAAGGTATCATTTTCCTTTAAGCACATGTGACTTTCCTAAAGACGATACCAATATGTAAAAAAATATGTGAAAAAAAAAAATATTTTTATAAATACTTTGTACAACAAATAAGTAACAATACAACAAAACTCATTTTGGCCTAATAGGCGTTTATTAAAGTTTAATAATAAATGAATAAAAATTAATAAAACAAAAGTGAAACATTTAAGTATGCACTTTCCTGCGACGAACATAAATACCTATATAATACATAAGAGCCGGCTTTGCCGATGACTCAAAACAAGAGAGAGTGGGTTCGAGCTCTCCATCAGGCTAATAAACTTTTTTTTTTGTTTTTTCCTCTCCTTTTTAAATTTTGTAACTACAGCAAATAAGTGGCAATACAACAAAACTCATTTTAGGCTAATATAAAATTATTAAAGTATACTAATAAAGATTTATAAATTGAAAAATTGCAAGGTGAGGAAGAGGGGAGAATGAAAGAATGAAATAGTCAAAGCAAACATAAGTTAAGGTGAATGTGTGAGTTTGTGTTTGATGAAGTGAATGCTGGGTGTGGGGTGGAAGAGAGGAGAATCAACTCTTTAACTTGCAAGCGAGATAGAATGAGCGCACGTGCAATGTCCTAATGGGATTCGACTTTTTTTGGAAATCATGACGTGGAGCAGTATAACTAACGGATCGTAAACGCTAGCCCAGTTAAAGTCTTATCTGTTGCTAAAGATATTTTCACTGGGAACACTACAGCCGACAGATAGCTCATTTAAGGCAACAACTGCACGAAAAAGTCCTCTTAGATACATGTGGATTGGCCTACGAAATTATGATCGTTATTGGATGCCCTTTTATGATAATGTCGAATATAGATGTGTCCGATGGATTAGCAAATAGTTCTTTAGGGTTTTTGGAATTTATTGAATATCAGCATGACATTACAACTGAAACTGTTAATGGTGAAAAAGTCTTGATCAAATAAACAATGATTTCGTAAAACGGCTCTAGTTACGATTTCCTCTTAGTTGTAGAATTGAACTTAGGTAAATTAAGGAACCTTTCTGCGGGATATGTTCAGAGACATGACATTGTCGAGGATTTGGTTCGTATCGCCCGAAGAAATGCTATAATCTATTTGAATACCAATCGTACTAGCGCTAAGCGAAATCACTTCCCTTTAATTCCTGCCTTTGGGATGACAATTCACAAATCGCAAGGAGGTACTTTCCACCAGGTTGTTTATGAGTATGAAAAATCTCTTGACCAACAACTCGATTATGTCACACTTTCTAGAGTCACAAGTCTTGAAGGACTATTTATTGTTACGAAAAACAATAATAAAAGATTTTATCATGGACGAAGAGTTGCACTCAGTTTTTCAAACTGAATTTGCAAGGCTTGTAAATAATTCTCTAAAACTTACCAGGATACAATTCTTGATGCTATTAGTAACACAAAATCTACGTCATTATTTGTATTTAACTACCAAAGTTTAAGGGATCACAGAAATCATCTAACAGATGCGGTGACACAACAATGTACCTTTCTTATGTTGTCTGAGACTTGGCTGTGTAACGATGAATACGTCTGCATTCCAAATGGTGTGTTTGGCCCTGTTTAAGCGCAATCCGGCGGAGTTCTTGCTTCGTTTCGTGACCGTTGACGAAACATGGATTCAATGGTACACACCAGAGACGAATCACCGAACGATATTGCTCTTTTTCCATTTCCATAAAACTGACCGACACGCTCGCTTCCAAAGGTTATCAAAACAAAACTAATAAAAGGAATTGAGTGAAACTTTGACAGTAGGGTACTAAAAGAATGTACTGCACGATGGTAACACTCTTTTGTAATAGCAGCGCCATTGGGCGGTGAGGCTAAGTACTTGTTGATTGACCCTCGTATAAGTCTTTCTATCGGAATAGGTTGTGAATAAAACTATTTGAAGGTGATTTAAAAAGTTCCACTTGCTTGTTTTTTATTTTTCTTATAGGAGCTTCAAGTATAGTTTTGGCGACATAGATTTGAAAATCTCGAAGAAATCTCCAGGTTTGGACAATATTCCTAACATTTCTATCAAAAAATTACCACTTAGTGTTACCCGTTTTCTTGCTTCTATTTTTGAATATTTTTTTTTTTTTTTTTTTTGTTTGTTTAGTATTTACTGAATCTCCTATATAATACATAGGACTAACAATAAGGTTACAAATCTTATAAAACTAAGACACATGTGTCCCTCCTACAATGAAGAGGAAGGAGTTCACTTAGTACTACGAGCCTCTAATTAATCAAAAGGGCAGCACGATCGTTACGGATCAGTCGAAATGAGTTCCTTGTATGGACGAGGACTCTGGCTAGGGGATTAACATGCCGAACTAATTTATCCATGTAAATAGCTTTACGCTTGGAACATTCATCTTTGACAGGTGGTACTTCCAGGTGAATGTCTTCATTCCTGATATACCATGGCGCTCCCGTGATTGTTCTAAGTATCTTGGATTGTGCTCTTTGTATAACTTCAATGTTACTCGCGCTCGCGGTACCCCACAATTCAGAACCATAAGTCCAAATTGGTTTAATAACAGAGTTATACAGCATCACCTTGTACTCAAGTCTCAGTCCAGATTTAGAATTGATTAGCCAGTGAAGACTTTGAGCCCTTATTTTCATATGTATCTTTTTAGATTCTATATGTTCCGCCAGGTAAGCCGTCTGTCCAGGTGAACGCCAAGAAAGTTACCACTTGGGTTTGAGGAATTGTTACACCATTTAATGTTACTGGAGAACAAGTCCGTCGGTTCAATGTAAATGTAATATGCTTACATTTCCCCTCACTGACTTTAATCCTCCAGTTGGATAACCACTCCTGAAGACTTTTAAGATGAGCATCCAAGCTTGCGGAAGCTTTAACTGGGCAACGGGAGCGACTGATTACGGCAGTATCATCAGCGAAAGTCGAAGTAACAATTTGACTACTTGTTGGAATGTCGGCAGTGAATAACATGTATAGAGTTGGTCCCAAGACACTACCTTGGGGAACTCCTGCTATTATCTTAAATTCATTTGAAACGAAATTTTTCTGCCTTACTACAAACACTCGATTTGATATGTAGGATTGCAGGACTCTATGCATGTTTTGGGGTAGCAAACAATTTATTTTGTAAATCAAACCCTCATGCCATACTCGATCAAACGCTTGTGCTACATCAAGGAATACTGCTGAGCAATATTCTCGCAGTTCAAAGGCAGTTCTTATTTCCGAAGTTACTCTGTTGACTTGCTCAATCGTTCCATGTTTTGCTCTAAAACCAAATTGATGATCTGGGATTGAACTTGATTTTTGAATATTGGCTTCAGATTGGTTATTTGCAAAAAAATCTTGGAAAACTGCAAATATCATAGCCATTCCTAAACCAGGGAAACCACCTGACTCGCCTGAAAACTACCGCCCTATCAGCTTCTTATGCTGCTTCTAAAAATTTTTGGAAAAAGTCATACGGCAGAGAGATAACTGCGACTCAATTTGATTTCAGGCCCAATATGACTTGCATTAATCTTCTTCTCAAGCTTAAACGTTTTATTAAGCAAAATATGCAAGATAAGAAGTCAATCGGTCTGGTTACTTGAGATATACAAGCAGCTTTTGATACAGTATGGCATGACGTCTTAGTACACAAATTAATGATTGTAAATATGCCTATTTACCTTACAAAAATTGTGCAAAGTGAGAACCCACCGACATTTTTTCGTCATAATTAAGTGGAATTCAATCACACACCAAGGATATTATTGCTGGGGTTCCGCAGGGATCAGTATTGGATCCGATATTAATTAATGTGTACACCTATGATAAACCTATTTTTGGAACCTGCATTGTATCCACTTTTGCCGACGATACAGCACTTTACTGTACGGGCAACAAGTATGCAGATATACACACTACCCTTTGTTTAGAGGAAAATATTATTTTACATCTACCCTTGCCAAATAATCACTTTCAAGGAAATCTAGAAGAAAAACACCACACAACACAGTATTTTGCATTTTCAAATTTTATTTATTTGAAAAGAATGTATTGTTAATATTAACGTTGTTGTTGTAAATTAAATATGCGACGCTAACGAATGCCTTAACAGAAACTGATCTCTGCTCATCATTAGAAATTGAAGCTACGTCCGAACAAGTGTGCTTGGTCGAACTTCAGCATCAAACCTTCTGTAGCCGAACAGATTCGATCGAGCGAACTTCAGCCCCAAACCTTCTGCTCCCGACACCCTTCAAAATTTTTTAACGGTCCTGTATATCTACTGCAAAGAATGGAAAATTTTGCTAAATATTAGCAAGACTAGTGCGATCACAAGGCGGAGGAAAAGTATTCACTAGCCCAATTTTAACCTAATATTAATAATACTGACATCAATTGGACTAATAGCTTACGATATCTAGGATTATACTTAGATAAAAAACTTTCACGCACACAAACAGATTACACAATGTGCAGAAAAAATTGCTTAAAATGTTACTCAATTTACCCTTCGACTTTTTCACTACCCGATTACATGAAAAAAAAGCTAAATTTAGAACAGTTCAGGAAAAAATAGTTCAATACAACTCAAATTTTAATGATCGCAATTCATTGTAAGTAAACAGTATATTACTTAAGTGCCAATCCTTTAGTTGTTAGTTAATTTAAGCTTTTAAATAATCGTGTTTAAGGTTTTGTTTCCCCATTTTTCCTTATTTCGTTAAAAGAATGTTATATATACAATATATAAGCTAAACTCTGTAAAAACTAAATTAAGAAAATTGTATTATTATTGTACTATTAATTTTTTTGTGTACATTGCAGTTGTCTCTGGCTTATCATCGTCATCATCATTAGGAGCTCTTAGACGTATGGCCACCCGGCGCAGCACCCCGGCACAGATATCCTGCGACAATACAACCCATTTCGCCGGAGCATCAAATAAGCTGGAGAACCTCAAATCTTTTTTGTACGTTTATCAATCCATGTGCTTGGCACCGTGTTCTTAAGTCTTCACAGACAGGCGAGCACGTAAAACACTGGTACTTCATTGTACAGCAAGACCACTCAAGACGTACTGGTGAAACGTTGCACAGAGCAATGCATCACTTTCAAGTTTATTCCGCCCAGAGTACCCCACTTTGGAGACTTATGGGAGGCAGCAGTCAAGAGTGCTATTAAACCGCACTTTACCGAACACTAGACTCACCATAAAAGACTTATGTACTGTCACCGCAGAAGTTGAAGCAATTATTATCATGACACTTTTTGGTTGGGTGCGGCATGCGCACGTTACCAGATTTTCCGCTTAAAGAAACAAATCTTGAAAAATTGGATCGCTGGCATCTCGGTAATGCAATCAGACAGCACTTTTGGAAACGCTGGTCACAAGAATACCTGAGTGAGTTGCAGAATTAAACAAAGTGGACCAAGGCACCATCCGATGGATTCTTGGGAAACATGGTTATCGTACATGAAGAAAATAAACCACCACATCAATGGACCCTGGGTCGCATCGTAGCTACTATATCAGGATGAGATGGCCGTAAAAGAGTAGTTGATATAAAGATAGCAAAGAGTATAATTCGTCGCCCTATTCACAGGCTGGTACCATTACCTGTCTCTGGAAAGTTTAGCGCATACTTTCATTGGGGCCGGAATGTTGCAGCAAACAAAGTATTGGGACGCCCTAATGTCATGTATTGCATAAGCAAACAGTTAACTTTTTACTTCCCTTTTATTCTTTTAGTCATTGTCTTTTGTTATCTTAAAATTCAGTTCAATAAAGGCAACAACCGAAAGAAGTTCATAATCTTATTTAATACACTCCGGACCTAGAGTATCGTGACAACCAAAAAACGCTTTGGTTGAACATTAATAATTTAAAAACCATTACAGATACTTAAACGTAACATACCTTCGACAAACATTCTAAACTACAGAAAAGCTATTGCAATTTTCAAACACGAATCAAAAGAAGCTAAGCGTTGAAGCATATACAACTTTACCTCTATTATTAATGTTTATACTCCAACCACCCCATCTGGGCATTCAATACATTGTATTAAGACTTCCTCACCTCAGTTTTCTATAACCAACAGTTCCCTCATTGCTCTCCCCCATATTTTGTCATAATAAGTCTCTTGTTGTTAATACTAATACAATTAATTCCCTTCCTTCCCCTGCAACGAAACTTCTAGAAAATAATACATCCATTATCGAACTTAATTACGCACTTAACAATGTTAAAGGTAAAACGCCCGGTCTAGACAGAATTAACTATATAGTTTTAAGTTATTTAAGAGTCACCCTATTTAGTTTTAAGCTTATGCTAAGAATCACTTTATTAAAAATGAAGATGTACCCTGTGAAAAAAGGAAGAAGAGTGAATATAGGAGAGTCAGTTCAGCTCTCACCGCGAGTGAGAACAGACTACAAATTCAGAAGTCGTCACGTGATCGCGCCGTATATAAAAAGAAAATAATAAAACAAACGTAAATCCCTACAATAGACGGCGGTGGTGTAATAAAACAAAGTAAAGACAACAATGATAACAAAGTAGCGGCAACGGCAGTGGACGACAATGCCAACAAAGTAGCGGCAACGGCATCAGACAACAACGAAAACAAAGTATTGGCAACGGTAGCTGACAACGATGACAACAAAGCGGCAACGGTAGCTGAAGACTACGAGAACAAAGTAGCGACAACGGTAGCAGATGACGACGGCGACAAAGCGGCGGCGACAAGTAATAAAAGAAAACAACGTTGGGCCCAACAACAACAGGAACATGAAAACTGTGAGTACATAAAGGAGTTGGGAGAAAGAATTCAACAGTCGCAAACTGAATTAAAAGAATTGAAAATTGTGCAAAGAGAGTGTGAACTGCTAAAGCGTGAAAAAGAATTACTAAAAAAAGAGAATGAGTTTCTTATACAGCAAATGAACATTGCTACAAAAAACAATGTTAACAAAGAGAATTTTACCAATGATGTACCATTTGCAACGCTTAAGGAATTTTTGCCTGACTACGATGGTGGAGCAGGTTTCGAGGCATGGGTCACACAAATTAAGAGCATACGTGAGGTTTATAAGATGTGCAACACCAATCTACGTGGGTTGGTGTTTGCTAAAGTGAAAGGTAAAGCACGGTCATGGCTTTAATCAAAACCCGATATAATAACCAAAGACGTCGACGATATATTGGTTGAAATGAAGAAAATGTTTGAAACCAGAGAAAACAAAGTAACGCTGCGAAAGAATTTCGAAAGTCGTTCATCGAGACTGCGTGAGAAATTTGTCGAACGGCGCTTGCTTCGTTTGTGGAAATTTTGGAAGAAGAGAAGGATGTAAGGTATTTGTGTTTAACTTTAGTAGGTAACTGCAGTGAACCTATCTTTACAGAATGCCTCATTGACTCCGGGAGCCCCATAAGTTTTGTAAAAAGTCGATTATATCGGCCAAAAGTAAACTTAAAGAAGCACTAAATGAATTTTATTATGGAATAAACAAAAGCCAATTGAAAATGTATGGGCAACTTTTATGTTATGTACGAATTACAAATAAAGAAGTATTAATTAGTTTAACTGTTGTTCCTGATGGGTCAATGATCCATTCTGTACTGTTGGGTAGAGATTTTCTTAAAGCTAGCAAAGCTAACTTAGTGAAAACAAACGTGAACAAACCAAAACAGAATGCTAGTATACAAGAAAAAGAAAATAGGTCTAGCACAAGTAATTTAGTATTAAGTAAAAGTCTAAATGTATTTGAAGAAGACTTTGAAAAGGAAATACTAGCAATCGAATAGGAACCCGACGATAAGATTTTGTTAGCGACAAAGTAAGCCATGTTGAACCACAACGTTTTGTAAACATATTTTCAGAGTTCTATGATTTGCCGCAACGACCCATTGAACCAAGAGTTAAAAGTGAAATGAAGATAATGCTAGAACATACAAAGCCTTTTAATTGTCCTCTAAGAAGATTGTCTTATTATGAAAAGAATGAATTTCAAAAGATTATTGATGACTATTTAGACAAAGGGTACATACGCCCCAGTGATTCAGAATTTGTTTCGCCGATAGTGCTAGTTAAGGAAAAGAGAGGCGAGTTACGCATATGTATCGGTTTTAGGATACTCAACAAAGTAACGATCAAGTATAACTTTCCGATTCCCTTAATAGATGACTAAACTAGACTTGAAGAACGGGTTTTTTCAGGTTTTTATGCACAAGGACTCAGTAAAGCACACGTCCTTCGTAACACCTCTAGTCCAAATTGATTTCCACGAATGCCATTCGAGCTTAAAAACGCACCGTCTACATTTCAAAGATTCATAAATAAAATATTTCCTGATATGATAAAGGCCGACAAAGTAATAATTTATCTATACGATATAATGGTCGCTTCAAAAGATATAAATGAACATCTAAAAGTGTTAAACGAAGTTTTTAATCGTCTCGTTGAAAAAAACCAGAGCTGCGCATATACAAATGTAAAGTTTTAGGTTATACTAGCACAAAAAAGGAAATACAAGCAGATGAAAAAGGTTTAAGAGCAGTAAAAAAATTTCGCCATATCGAGCAAAGTACATGAAGCACAAAGTTTTCTTGGTCTGTGCTCATACTTTTGACGATGTGTTAAAGATTTCTCCATAATCGTGAAGCCTCTACATGATGTAACACGAAAAACTAAATAAAAAATTTGGTTTGGGATGAAGAGCTTACAACGTTTGAAT
>JBAMAW010001831.1:0-28249 GCA_037043295.1 Amiota minor
TATACAACGGTTACAGCTTTCTTGTCATTACTTAATAAGAACCTATTTTGTCTTGAAGTGACGCGCTAAAGAGCTATATATAATCAATGGAAAAAACACTCAGGTCTAATCCCACAAAGTTGAATGTTTGACCTTGTGAATTGTTAATTGTCATTGATTAATATTTGTAGCATATCCATCTTCTCCCCGATATAGCATCAAAAGATACTGTACGCTGCCATAAGATCGGTGCAACTCGAATATTCTGTTCAAGTTGCCGTCACGATTGTGCAATACAATATTTTGTTTATCAAATTGTTGTCCAGCTATCACAATGCATTATAACGGATGTGTTCTCAAGCGGGCACTTTACTTGCATGGATTACGATATTAAAGTCGGGTGTTCCTGGCGGTACGCTCTCAATAGCAGTTTTGAAAGACTGTATGTAGCAGTTCTGGGAATGTAACAAATCTTGTAAAAGTCTTACCAAACTTTGATCTATTGGAACGACACTGTTGTAATTTGTATCGTTGCCAACCAATATAACCTTTAAAATTAATGTAGTTGCAAAATGTATATGTATAATGACTGAATATTAATAAAATATTTTTATTATTGAATCAACTAAATTTCCTTCCTAAGAAAATTCTTTAATTTACAGTGAAAACCGTATCAAAATACGTTGCGTGGTTTTGAAGTAATCAGTATTCAAACATCTTAACATTTCGACTTTGCTTTATATTTACTATGTAAAGAAGATACAAGAGAATAAAGCAAAAAAGAAAAACAATTAATAATAATAATAAGTGATTAAAGCAAGGTTTAATTTTTTTAAAGATTCGTCTTAATGTTCTTCAAGTTAGAAAGTCTTTTCGTAAACCATGGTGGTTTGTAGGATACTTTAGGATAAACATTAAAGGGGTCATACCACTGCAATTGTGCAAAGAGGACCAATCTGTTCCAAGAAAGATTGCATTCAAAGTTTACTTTGTGAAAATAAAATTGTCGCTTAAATGTAGATGTCGAGGCGGAAAGAGGACAGGTCAAAGAATGGGATGTTTTCATTGTCGGATGGTAGGCATCCTCAGGAAGGCATCAAAGTTGGGATCTTGAAACAAAAGTAGTTACAGAATAATTACTGAACACATGATCAAGTAATCTATTCCCATAACTGACTACAGAGTTCATTTAAAACAAAGAGTGGTCAAACAGAGCGTCCAAGAATTCATGATGTGCTAAAGAAACTAGATAATTCAAGTTATCGAAAAAGGACCATGAAATGAGTGGGATGTTAAAATCGCATGATAAAAGAATCACTTTCTCGAAGAATCTAGAATATATATATGTACTTTATGGGGTCTCTGATGCCTCCCTCTGTCTGTTACAAACTGCGTGAAAAGTATAAAAACACTTACATTCTATTACTTACAAGAAGACGGCCCCGGTCTGCCATCACACAATATCAAATTAAAAAAAAGGAGTGTACCCATTATCCTTTTAAGAAATGTAAGTCCTCCTAAATTGTATAACGGCACTAGATTGAAAGTGACTTTACTACCAAAAGTTTTCAGCAGATTTTGACAGGTTGAAGCAAAGCAGACAGCATTTTCATACCAGTACGTGAAGAGTTGTTGTTATTAATATTAAGATATGTTGTATAGGTTCAGTTTACAAACTTTTTATACATACCATAAATATTCGTTTTGTATTAATAACTGCAACTGCCGGACATGCGTTACAATGCATTATTAAACTTGAAAAATAGTCTCAATGTTATTAAGTGACTAAAAATATCATGCCAAACTTGCACGACCACGTAATCAATATTTTACAACGCAACAGTAAGCTTCGGTCCTATTGAACAATTCTACAAACTGAAAATTTTGATTCTGATTTGTAAAGTACCGTGAGTCGAAATTGTGTCTATTCGTTCGTACTTTGGCATGTTATTCTCTAAGGTCTAGCAAAAAAGTTGAAATTTTCTGCAAGCTAATTTTATTGTTATGGAGCTGGTATGTACTTATGTATGTAAAAATCAAAGCACTGTGACAATAAAATACTTTTTTTTTTATTAATTTATTGTATTTTTTGTATCTCCTATATAGGTATAATTATGAATAAGCTTCCAACTCTTAAAAACTAATACACGTGTGTCCCTCCTACAATGAAGAGGAAGGGGTTCACTAAGTGCCTCTAAATAAGCGAAAGGGCTGCACGATCGAAGCGATTCAGACGAGATGATTTGCTTCTATGGACAGGGACTCTGGCTAGAGGATTAACATGTCGAGCTAGTTTGTCCATGTACATACCTTTACGCTTGGAACATTATTCTTTTACTTGTGTACTTCCAAGTCTTTGTGAATGCCTTCATTCCTGATATACCATGGAGCTCCTGTAATTGTTCTAAGTATCTTGGATTGTGCTCTTTGTATAACTTCAATGTTACTCGCACTCGCGGTACCCCACAATTCAGAACCGTAAGTCCAAATTGGTTTAATACAATAACAGAGTTATACAATATCACCTTGTACTCAAGTCTCAGTTTACATTTAGAATTGATTTCCCAGTGAAGACTTTGAGCCCTTAGTTTCATATATGTCTATTTAGCTTCTATATGCTTCTGCCAGGTGAGTCGTCTGTCCAGATGAACGCCAAGGTAAGTTCAATGTAAAAGTAATGTGCTTACATTTCCCCTCATTGACTTTAATTCTCCAGTTGGATGACCACTCCTTTAGGCTTTTAAGATGAGCATCCAAGCCTGCGGAAGCTTTAACTGGGCAACGGGAGCGACTGATTACGGCAGTGTCATCAGCAAAAGTCGAAGTAACAATTTGACTACTTGTTGGAATGTCGGCAGTGAATAACATGTATAGAGTTGGTCCCAAGACACTACTTTGGGGAACTCCTGCTTTTATCTTAAATTCATTTGTAACGAAATTTTTCTGCCTACTACACACTCGATTTGATATGTAGGATTGCAGGACTCTATGCATATTTTGGAGCAGTAAACATTTCATTTTGTAAATCAAACCCTCATGCCATACTCGATCAAACGTTTGTGCTACATCAAGTAATGCTGAAAGGCAGTTCTTATTTCCGAAGTAACTCTGTTGACTTGCTCAATCGTTCCATGTTTTGCTCGAAAACCAAATTGATGATCTGGGATTGAACTATTTGCTTGTAACTGGTGATTGAGTTTGGCTTTAAGAACGTTTTCAAACAGCTCAGAAAGATATGGAAGCAGACTTATAGGTCTATATGAAGAAGGACATGTCCTATCCTTCCTGAGCTTTGGAACCATTCTAATAACCGATTTCTTCCATTGCTTTGGGAAGTATCCAATTCGAAGGATAGCATTAATACTATTGCGATAAATACTATTGCTGCGTTTAAAAGTTCAGTTATCATTATTGACACGATTCTATCATAACCAGCAGATTTTTTGGGATTCAGTTGAGTCCTATTAATATATTCAATTTCACTTGAGCTTGTTTTAATGGAGACATATTTACTGAATTTGTGATTGTCTGCTGAGGAAGCACAAAATTTGTTTCTAGGTAGATTAAGTCGGGACTATCGCGACTTATTTTACAGATGCGGTTGCATGCAAGTCTACACAAGCTACACATACTGAACGATGGGTGCAATAAGATTTTGTGTGGCGAAATTCCTGACAATTTGTGCATTGCACAGGATTTACTCGTTTGTGAGGCTCCTCCACAGTTACGATGAAGTAAATATTTAAGGTTACACTTCTATTTTTTTTAAATACTGTAAATTTGGGGCCAACTCAATTTTGTGGAATTTTATTTTTATTAAAAATATTGATCAATACAATGACCTCAAACCCTTTTTCTTCCAGTGCACTCTTAATATCGCTACAATCAACAGAGGGCTCAATGCCCTTAATTACAACTACCAGCCCTTTACTATTGATATGTATAATAGTTTCTCTTAGTCTCCCTACGGTAATTGGTTACAGAACTGTAGTTTGCTTCCGTATAAATTTGGACCTTAGTTCCCTTGGTAATAGGGACAATATGAAAGTTATTATTGCCGACTATTCTTTGGATAGCATCTACAAGCCTATTCATGCTTTCTTCACGAACATATATTGGAGGAGGTTTTGCGGGATTAGATTTTGATGAGTTTTTGTCATCGTAGTAGGTTCATTCTTTTCAGCAAGTAGTTGGAACCTAAAACCTAAATATCTTCATCGGACGGGTTGTCCCTGGTCTGCACATCAATATCAACATTGACGTAGTCTTCAACTGATACATTAACGTTTGTTACTGCTTTGAATTAAGACTGTAGATCAGACAATTCGGATAATGGAAGAAAGTACTCTTCATCCCAATGCGGTGTTGGAGTATGCATGTCATCTTTCGAAAATCCTGCCTTTCTGAAACAATTTGCAATTGTTTCTGGCTTTACATAGATATTCCAAACTGTGCTTAAGTTTCGAATGGCTTGGAGTAAATCTATGGCCACAAAAGATTTGTTCTCTTCCATTTGTGTCAATATGTTCGACAAAATTCACTTTCAGTAATGTTGTTTCATATTATAGATAATACCTTGGTCTATTGGTCAACATTTTGCAATATATCTTTTATATTCTTAGGATGCGCAGTGCAGTTATCAATAAAAAGCAAAACCTTCCTATTTTGAGAAGCGAATTTTTTTTCCATTAGCAAAAACCATTTTCTCAAACTCATAATCCACATCTAGAAATTTTATTCACTTAAAGCATCGTTGATTTTTGGACTTTCATAGAACAAGCAATTTAAGCTTCTCCGATCCTGTCATGTTGCATGCTACCAGAGCGGTTAATCTCTTTACTCTGTTTTCCACCAAAGCATTTCTCATTTTTAAATGCCAGTGTTTTATTTGGTAAACATTTAAAAAACAATCCAGTCTCATCGGCATTAAAGATGTCGTTTTGATTATATCTTTGTATTAATTAATGGCAAAATGTTCATTACCCATTCATCACAATCTTGTATGTTGACATCATCACTTTCCCCACATAAGGTTTTGTGAATAATACCGTGCCGTTTTTTGAATTTATCCAACCATCCTGTACTTTTTTCAAACTCTTCGTGTCCCAATGCATAAGTGAACTCTTTGGATTTTGGCTTTATTAATGTACCAGACATGGGAAAATTCCTACCACGTGCAGCGGTTACCCATTTTAGCATTGCTTCATCAATATCCTCAAAAAGACAGGATCAAAGCCTCTTGCGTTTAGTGCTTAATTGCTCGCCTTCTATATTTTTTACAATCACTGCCTCTGTAGGGTTCTATGTATGGAATGGTTTTAATCTCTCTTTGTGCACTTTTTGGTTCCTATTTTTATTGTCTTCTATAGTTATATTATGGTTATCTTCTATTTTAACTACACTATATGGGTCTAAATATTTATTTTCTAATTTATGACCTGTTTCATTTTTAATAAAACTTGGTCTCCTACTTTTATATTAAAATCTAGTGCTTTCCTATCATAGTAATCTTTTTGTTTTTGTCTAGTCTAAATTTTGATTCCTTAGCGTAGTCATCCACATTGTAAAGTGGTGCTATTTTATCTATGTTATTAAAATGTTCGAACAAAGTTGCATTTTTACTAAAAACTAATTCATATGGACAGTAATTATGTCCCATAGATGGTGTTGTAATATAGCAATACACACTTAAGGTTCTGTGATTTCTTTCAATGATGATGTGCTGTAGACGTGATGTTGTCTATTTTTAAGTATTTACACAAATCTTTGATAATTGAATTCTTGTATTCTGTTCCCATGTGTGTAAATGAACTTTTATTCGCTATGGCAACAAGATATTTTGACAAGTCAAATATAATTGTGACTGCATATTCATTACCATTCTCTGACTTTGGTAGTGGATCAATTGTTTCGATCAAAACTTTATCGAAATCACTTATTGGTGTGTCAGTAATTGTTAAAGGAGTTTTAATATGTTTTGTTGTTGTTGATACTTGACATTTAGGACAATTAAGTACATACTTCTTTATATGACGAATCATATTTTTCCAGTAGTCATATACGTTGGGCTTAAAAGCATTACCAAAATTTTGCCTTGGCAAATTTTCTTGTTCTTTTCATGCGCACGAATTTTTCTGTCTACTTTGGTTTCTTGTAATGACTTTTAATATTTTTGATTGAATGCTTTTAAGTTCTTGGATGGTTATTCTAGGTACCGCATCCGCTACTGTAAATTCGTATTCCTCTAAATCGAGTTAATTTGGAACTAGGGTTTACCATCGATAATAGATATGTCAGTGGTCTGTTTTGACAATGAAGTGTCTACTTATGGTCGAGAGTGATTTATTGCACAATGTATGGCTGCTAATTCTTGTTTTGTGGTGTTTTTATTGTATTACTTTCACCTTTCGTAAAAGAACGTGATGCAGATGCACAGGCAGCTGTATTCCATCATAGATTTGCGTTAAAACTGCTCCACATGCTTGTTTACTTGCATCTGTAATTTTTGTATATCAGGTTTGTTTATGCCATTATGTTCAGATAATCGAATCGAACTAAAAATATACAGCAGATATGATTATATTACGATGAAAATATATAATTAAAGAATTGCAGCATACAAAATATTTAGTTACTAATGCCTTTGAACTTTCCTATAGCATTTTAAAAAAAAATATGCAACTTGCTTCATTACCATTCAATTGTTGTTTAAAAAAATATTATTAAATTCGGTTCTGTACATATTTATATAGATAGATAGATATGTATGTAGACAGAAGATAGGTACACTACCCGTCCGAAGACGTGGCGAGGTGTTAGTAACAAAATAAATAAATATATGTCACCTACTATAGACATATAAATGATCAGAGCCAGGTGGTCAGAGCTGAGATCCAGATTTTCTTTAATTGATAGTGGAATAGATGCCGGTATAAGCTGCAAAATCATTCGCATCTGCTGTTTAATAATGCATTAAACTTGTACAGTTTTTTGCCTTTGGGGGTGGCTTGTTAGGATTACCAGAGGCGATGTTTCTACCAATAAGGAACTTTGATCCTAATATGTCAAAGTAGGCATGGAACTCATTAATTATGAGCTTGGGAGAGCAGTATATGGAGCATTGACTAAATCGACTTGAACTGTGATTTTCACAGCAGTAGATTAAAAGTACGTATTGATGTCAGTGGAAAGTGCCTTCAGGCAGATGTTATGATGATCGCAGCGATTCCACGCATGCCACTATCATCCGAGTAATTGGCTGTGTGGATCACATATCCCTATCGTTTCAGTACGTTGGCAGAAATGCGTTTCAGAGATGATGTCAATGTTGTTAGAGGCCAAGATAGTCTCTAACTCAGTTTTCCGTCAGCGTTCGAGATAAGTATCTGCAGTTGTTGATTATTTTTATTCACGCCATAGCAGAATCGCGTTCATAATCATCGTTTGGATTTCCATGATCTTGACGATTTCGGATAATAATTGATCAAAGCGTGCGTCGTTAATAATTGGAGTTTATTCTGTGATTGGGCTAAGTTCTTCTCGGAGTCTTGGTCGAGTAAGATGTTGTTGTTGTAACAGTTGAGGTTATTTGGTTTGTTGAGATTTTGGCAAATGGGTGTTCTTTTGGCGATGATTCCTTTGTAAACGTTGCAGCCTCAATAGTTGGCCGTGTGTGATTCTGTACACAAAGGTCATATCGCCGATCCTATCGGAAGCTATGTACTTTAGGCTAAGTGAATTTTGTGAGATATTAAGAGCATTCAACTGGTGAAGACAACAGACCTTCAATCTCTTTCTACATGGCGACCGTGACAACGTTAGACATGGCAATCAAAGAACTTCGCATCGCTTGCTTATAAAACTTGAGTGCAAAAAGTGTTGATAACAGTAATCAAAACTGTCTTAACGTGAAATTTGGAACCTTCGTATTTCATTGTTCATTGGAAGTGGTTAATTTTATTTGCCCACGACTTACCACCTACGTGTATATATTTGCATATGTGCATCTGATGATGCCGTTACGCATCTACCGCACCAACAACTGGGCTGAAGACGAATTCCACCGAGGACTCCACAGGAGTTGTTTGTTCTTTGCTTTGTTGTTGTTTAAGCTTTGCTTTGTTTGTGTTTCGTGTTTGAGGTTTGTCGATAAGGGAAGTGGAGGGTCGTGGGTTAGTCGTGTACCAAAAACCAAAATGTGTTCTGCCGATTTTTGTTTCTCTTCTTCTTTCGCGTATTTTGTTTGACTTTTGTTGAGTCGGGGGAGTGAGTAATTTGAAAATATTAGAAATTTGAAATATATGTATGTATGTAACTTTTGTTATTGTTTTTGCAAACTTTTTTGCTTCTTCATTGCTTATGCTTTGTGTGTTTTTGTTATTTTCTTTCCCTTTTATTAGTATTTAAAAAAAAAACTTACATTTATTTTGCCGACTTCTCTCTTCTTCTTTCACGTATTTCGTAGACTTTGGTTGAGGTAGGGGGAGAGAGTAATTTGAAAATATTAGAAACGAGCATTAGAGAAATATTTCGGAGGCGCGATGATTCTACTGGCAGGAGATTTTCGCCATACGCTGTCGGTCATTTCCCAATCAACAGCCGCTTATGAAATAAATGCTTGCCTGAAAACATCATATGTACATATGTGAAACATATCAAGTTAATAATATTCGTTGGCACCACAAAATGACATATCGGCAGATGGTGTCACAAAGGCATTATTAGACATTGGAAATGGAAATATTCCTGTGAACACTTCTACTGGTCTCATTACTTTTCCACAAAATCTTTGTCAATTGACAATGTAACAAGATTATTTAATTTCAAAAGTTTCCTTAATATTGGCGCTAATTACAAAAACAACGATTGGGTCAGCGAGAGCCATTTTAGTGGCAAAAAATAAGGATGCAGATGAGTCAAATTGATGGACAAATGCATTCATTTAAGTCGATCGATTCTATTACCGATCCAAATGAAAGTTTGAATTATCCAACCGAATTCCTAAATTCATTGGATCAGCCGGAACAAGATATATAATCTATATATGCTGTATATTTTTAGTTCGATTTGATTATCTGAACATAATGGCATAAACAAACCTGATATAGCATTTTTTAAAAAATATGCAACTTGCTTCATTACCATTCAATTGTTGTTTAAAAAAAATATTATTAATCTCGGTTCTGTATACATTTATATAGATAGATAGATATGTATGTAAATAGAAGATAGGTACACCACCCTTGCAAAGACGCAGCGGGGTGCTAGTAACAAAACATATAAAAACCCGCAATCAAAGCGTGGCGGTTATAAAAATAACTAAAAACAAAAGTATAGCAAAGATAAAATGGCTCCTCTATGTCACCCAAAAACAAATTTCTTGGAAAAAAGGGCAAAAACTTTTTAGAGTTAGAAAACTTAACGAAAAAATGAAAACACAAAAACAAGCACAACACAACAAATGACAACTCACTCAAAACAATAATTAACATTTTAAAATAAAATTCAATAATAATTTCAACTCCAAAGGAAAAGATGATATCTAAGAGAATGTGCCAACAAAACTGCGAGGGACCACTACTCAGCCCAACCTGCGAGGGAGCTTCTGCGAGGACCGGCTCCGGCAACGATAACAACAGCAGCAGTAAAATAAGTTATAAAAAAAAGATATAAAACAAAAAATTAGTTAGAAATAAAAATGACATGTATGATATTTTTGTAAAAACAAAGCAGTACCTTAACTGACGGTCTGTAGGGTACAAGGTTTGACAACCTGTACAAAACCGATAGGTAGGAAAGAAATGTAAAAAAAAAAATTTAATTATAAAAGAAAAAATATAAGGAAGAAAGAGAAGTTGAAGAAAATATGGAATTTTATGATTTTATTACTCACATGAAAGAAAGCAAGTGAGAAGAAATTTTCCGACTATCAGTGCAACGACAGTCAACGAAGCGCACATGACGGCGCCAACAAATAATGCGCAGTTTTAGAGACAGAAAGTATTAATTAGTCTGTCAAATGTAGAAGAAGCGTCATCGTCAGGAGACAGCAACAATAAAGTAACGACAAAGGTAGCGATCAACGATAACGAAGCAGCGGCAACGGCAAGTTTATTGCATTACAAAATGAAATAACAAAACTAAAATAAGACAATGTTATTAAAAACATAAAAAGTTCAGTTTTTTTCTAAAGTATCGTTCGAATCGTTGAAGGAGTTTTTGACGCTTGGTCAATGTATACGTCAAAGCTACAATGTTGACGACAATATGCAACAAGTTAAGAGGAAGAGCACAACATTGGTTGTATTCATATATCATTGAGAAAGTTGATGATCTTCTTTGAGATATGAAAACTACGTTTAAAAAAAAAGGAAACAAGTTGATAATCAGAAGTAAACTTGACCAAGGTGCCTGGCAAGTTGGCGAAAATTTTAGTAAATACTACAATTCCTATGCAGTTTAAGTTTAAGACTAGACGATGATGAATTTATCGACTACGTCATAAGTAGAGGGAATCCATCAAAAGATGAATTGTGACCATCGTACACTTTTAAAGTGGAAAAACAGTTTGGTTTAGACACATTTTCTATTCTTTCTTTAGTTTATCTAAAAGTTCCTTGGGAGCACTACATTTAGTGAAAAGGTTGATTCCAGACGTAATTTTGGTTCTGAAGTAATGGCTAAATAAATGCGATTCAAACTTGACAAAAAACGGAAGTGGGTTTCGTGGCCAACTAAAAGTTTTTAACGCGACTAATTTTAAAATATTAAGAAATAATGTCGGTTTACTTTGCATTTCATTTTATCGAAAAATCTTCATTGTTTTTTTTTTTTTTGTTTTGGGTAAAAGATAAAGTGATTCGATACGTGAATTACTATGATTTCTTTCAGGCAATTATTTATATACTTTCGTTATTAAGCTTTATTTATGAAATCAAATATCAGTTATTTTAGAATTATAACTGAGATCAATTAAACATAGGAAATAGAAACCGGTAGTACATAATTTTATATATTTTTTTTAACAGAATATGCAGTCCGAGCTGCTTTAGTTTGAAGACCGTAACATGAAAAGCTATGTAGTTTTTGGATGCCTTGGATATTTAAGAAGTTCTTCCATTTCAAAACTAATTGTTGTGAAAATTTTCCAACGTGGTCCGAAGAGATGTAAAGAATTTGAATACGTTTAATGTTATTATTTGCACATTCGTAAAAAGAGAAAGCGTCACATAAAACAATGTTTCTTGTTTTAGTGAGCTGCCCAACTTTTCGTTTTAAAATTGCTCCTACACCATCGACTGCGCCTTTTCCATGTGAAGTTGCGAAATAGTTCCATTCTATGTACTTACATCCGAATTCTTCTAAAAAATCGAAAGAGGATCGAAACGATAAATTATTTTTGAACTGTAAGTTGCTTCCATCTAAGAAACACATTCGCAAACCTTCCATATTGTTTCTTCTCAACAAAATATTTTTGCTGATATTCGATCATCAACTTTACACCAATGTTGCCATTTAATTCGTTCATTCATTCGGGTTAAATCTTTTAAGCGCATTAATTCGTAGTTAATATCCGATACACATTTTTCACTTGCTAGCCATGCAATTTTTGGTACGAGGGTCAATCAACAAGTACTTAGCCTCACCGCCTGATGGAGCTGTTATTACAAAAGAGTGTTACAAATCGTGCAGTATATTCTTTTAGTAGCCTACTGTCAAAGTTTCAGACAATTCCATTCATTAGTTTTGTTTTGATAGCCTTTGGAAGCGAACGTGTCGGTCAGTTTTACAAAAATGGAAAAAGAGCAATATCGTTCGGTGATTCGATTCTTGTTTTTGGAAGGGGAAACGCGCGGCGAAATCAAAGATCGCTTGGATGCTGTGTATGGTGATTCTTCCCCTTCGATGGCGACCGTCATGAATTGGTTCAACGAGTTTGTTCGTGGCCGCATGTCGGTTTTTGATGGGCCACGCCCAGGTGCCACGAAAACGGCTGCTACGGAGGAAATTTTAAAAAAATCCACGATCTCTGTAGGCAGACCGCCGATTGAGAGTACGCGAGATAGCTAAGACTGTAGGCAACTCAGAAGGAATGGCGCGATAGGTGTCGCGTTTGCTCACAAGGGACAACAAGCGCAACCGTGAGACCACATCGGCGACGTGTTTGGCGCTGTTTAAGCGCAATACGGTGGAGTTCTTGCGTCGTTTCGTGGCCGTCGACGAAACATGGATTCACTGGTACACACCAGAAACCAAGGAACAGTCGAAACAGTGGATTTCACCCGGCGAACGGCGAACGTGTACCGAAGAAGGCGAAGACTGTTCCATCGGCCGTGAAGGTGATGGCCTCCGTTTTGTGGGATTCACAAGGCGTTTGGCGAAGAAAAAGTGCAGTTCCACCATGACAACGCGCCGGCTCACACCTCCGCCGTCGCCATAGCCAAATTGGTCGAATTCCTGCCCCATCCACCGTATTCTCCATATTTGGCCTCTTGTGACTTCTTTTTGTTTCCAAACCTGGAAAAGGTTCTCGCCGGGATTAGATTTGGGTCGAATGAGGAGGTCATCGCCGCCATGGAAGGCCTATTTTGCAGACCTCGGAAAACGTATTTTTTGGACGGGTTGGACGGGTCGCTGGGTCAAGTGTATTGAGCTAGAAGGAGATTATGTGGAAAAATAAATCGCCACTTTTCAAAAATTTTCGTTTTTCTTTTGTAGGCTAAGTATTTATTCAATGACCCTCGTAATTCTAAAAAGCTTTGAAAATTGCTGCCTCGACTTTTTTGTTTACCTACACGTATAATGCGCACGCGGGCTATTTTTTTAATTTTTATCTTTAGAACAGCTTTCGTTCATCTATGTATGTATATAAAAATAATATGTACATACATACAAATTAATAAACGTCTACATATTTATAATCTCAAAGTTTTACACTTCCGATTCGCACGTGACTAACTTCAACTAGCTCTAAATTTTATTACAATTATTTTTTGGCACTCGGTGTTTTTTTTCTCAATTATTTACATAAAACTCCGTTTGCAGAAAAATTTTGGCACACTTGCTGCTGTTAAAAGTCACGAAATGAAAACAAATGATGTTTTTCGAACTCAAACGTAACATCAGAATATGAACTAAAGCAAATTGCAAATTTACCGTTGATCGAGATCGGAATGATCTTTTTGCAATTTTTTAGTTGGAAGATGTTATAAGAGACATTTTGAGGAATGAAAGTTATAATATTTCACCTTTCTTAAAGGGAAACTAAAGAGAAAATGCTTTGAAAAATACCCAACAACGAGAAATTGCATTTAACTAACTTTAAATTAATTCAAGTGAAAACCGTTTAAAATAATAAAATTCCAATATTCATCATTCAATAATGTTTGTTTAATAACAATTACTTTTTCGCTCATGGTTGACATTTCTGTGGAAATGCCCATAGATTCTGGAAGACCGATTCGTTTTATAAAAGACGCATGTGTTCCTAACGAAGTTAAAGTTTACGAAAATGAAATTAAAAGTTATGTTCGAATTAACAGAACGAAACTAAATAAACAAAGAAAAATAAAGGATTTTGTTCAAATTTTCAATAAAAATGTGTTGAATTAATGGTTGTTGCTAATGAATCTATGGGATACCCGATAGTCTTCGGTAGCGACTTTTTGAGGCAAAGCAAAGCAAGATTAGTTATAACAGAAGATACAGAAAGAAATGGAAAGTATATGGCGAAAAAGAAAGATGTAGAGGCCTGTACACAAACTATGACTCAAACAATAAATTTTAAGAAAAGAAAAATTTTAAGTGAAAATGATATGAAACTTAAAAAACAATATAACAAAACTAAAAATGTTGACATTGGAAAAATCTTAAAATGTAAAGAAACAGAAGCAAATGAAAGAAGAAAATGAATAATTATAATGAGAATATCAATAAAAGACACAAAGGCTTTTAGTTGTCCACCGAGACGACTCTTCTATGCAGAAAAGGCAAGAGATCATAGAAGAAAATGTATGAAAAGAATTTATGCGACCAAGCGAGACCGAATATGCGTCAACAATTGTTTTAGTAAGAAAAACGACGGGAGATTTAAGAATGTGTGTCGTCTACAGACGGTTAAATAAGGTAACGACAATGGACAGTTTTCCTATGCTATTGATAGATCTTTTAGATAGGTTAGCGAACAAAACCATTTTCACGAAACTAGACTGAAGAAATGGCTTCTATCACGTACACATGCACGAAGATTCTGTGATATACACATCATTTATCACACCGCTGGGACAATATAAATTTCTAAGGATGCCCTTTGGCCTAAAAAATGCTCCGGCAGTTTTTATAAACAAAGTTTTTAACGACATGGTAAGGGATGGAAAGGTAGTGATTTATTTGGATGACATTATGATAGCAACGTAAACTGAAGATGAGTATTTTCAGATATTGACGATTAGTGACAATAAGCTACAATTACGATTAAGTAAATGTTAATTTTTGCAACAAGAAGTGAAGTATTTAGGATATAAGCTGTATAGCTTAAGATAACAACAATCTCAACAGCAATACCTTACAACGCACAATATCAACAACAAATGAAATACCCCGATTTGTTGGAAGTGATTACATTTTTTTAAGCGGCTACCCAACCGATGACGTAGCATTCAGAAGAACCAAACGGTAACAAAAGCAGCAAATATTTGGCACGGCGTACTAGGATATCACAATCACAAAATCAGTTCTCGCCTGCAGAAGATTATCCGTTTCTAATACTTCAAGTTACAATAAATAATCCTAACTAATGTAAAATCTTCTTTTACAAAAATCTTCATGTATGTTTCTGAAAAGAAACAATTTCTTTATGGTAGGCAAGTTAGCGCCTGTCACGCGTCTTTAATTTATATATGATTAAAATTACGAGGACGACCTTAAATTAAGGCAGAAGTTGTAACGTCGCAGCTCGAAATGGCTTCAGTTCAATATCGAAAGCTTTCGTGCCATCGGTATGAAAGACTCAATAATCTCTCTTCAGAACTCAATCAGGCAACAAACAACAAACTTGAAATTCTAATTGTACATTTGTGTATAAACAATTGTTCAATAAAATATATTATAAAAAAATACAATTTAAATGTTGCGAATGTCATAGAAGAAGGGAATTTGTCCAGTATATAAATATAGTCTTTGCTTTGACTGATTTTAAAATATTCCTCTAAGATTTACATGCAAAATTTGATGCATCAATTTCGTCTTTTCTGGTGTTTTTTTTTTCCACAAACTTTATTATTTTTTGTTTTAGCGGGAATAGAACTACACATAAACATGACGAATTTAAAATTTCACTTTTTTTTTATCGTTCACCCACCACATAAGAAGTTTTACTTCAAAAATAAAAGTTTTGATTTCTGAAAAAATGTTACATATAATTAAGCTATTTATACATTTCAAGATAGGAAATATTATAAATATTCATTTAACTGATAGCTGCTGCTACTGTATGCGACGAATGCTTTTGTAAGTCACTGTACAATTGAACTGACTATATATTTGTCATATTTGAAATATTGTAGCAACGATCCAAATGGGTGAGAACGATGTGGGGTACACGATGCAAATTATACTTTCCTTTCGAGGTTACAGAAAATTTGATTTATCTGTGGAGCTCTGGGAGCCCCCACCATTGCTTTGATTTGACCATCCTGAATTTCCGCTTTGACATCCATTCTATAAAATATATAAATATATTCATAAAACCACAGTTATAATAATAAAAGCCATTTCAAACCTGTTGCGAATCATTGCAAGACGTGATTTCGATTTTAGACGAACTAGGACCAAGGTTATTAGAGTTATTGGTACCTTTCCTGTTACCTGTCGGATTAATATTTCCTGAGGGACCGCCATTCTGAGCCATCCACGACAAAAAGTTACCACCCTATTAAATAAAGTACAATTAAAAACACACTAATAGCAAGGATTGCATGATTCATTGCGGCCTAGCAGGTAAGGAATTGTGTGTCATCAAAACAAATTATACACATAATTATAAAGATAGCTACTTATAACATAGTAAAGAGAGAAATAATTATCTTTATATACTAAACAAAACAGAATATTAAATTTTGATTAACCGCAGTTTTTATTAATTACACACTCGAGTAATTGCACAAACATAGAAAAATTATATGGCAGCTAATTGTTGTATATATTGTACCATTTTATTAAAATTATAAGCTCTCTTAGTTTTATGCATGGACATTTTAGTTTTTTTTTTTTGATATGGTATGTTTCATAGAAATGTTAATGTACATGTAAGCATATTGCCCGTAGTGAACTACATGCACTTTTATAGTGAACTCACTCAATTAATTCTTAAAAAGCTTAAACAGGGTTTAGTATTGTTAGGTGTGAAATTCAAAAGGGAGTTAGAAAAACTTACCCTATCACAATAGATACAATACAATAAAGTATCTTGGCTTAAACATAGACTGTACCTGAACCTTTCGTTTATATATAAATAGGACAATGGATAGACTGTACCTGAACCTTTCGTTTATATATAAATAGGACAATGGATAGAACTAATAAGATGTTAAGAATTCTTCATTCCTATATCAATAGGAAATCAAAACTATCAACAAACAAGTAAAAAGAAGTTTATTTCGCCTATGCCGATGTTGATATACGCACCCCCTAGAAAACTGTTTTGCCTACGCTCTGTGATAGAGAATTCAGAAATGTTTAATTAATGATTTGACTTATGTTTGGGTAATTTAAGAAAAAAGAAAATGATTTCAAATTTGTCATTCTGATCAAAGATGGAGAGGAAAGCGGTCTCTTTAGCGTTTTTCAGAATAAAAAGGAAGAGGAAAGAGTAAACATGAACAAGAAAGCAGCAGATATTAACGAGACGATGACTCTTCAAGCAAGACTTTCTAATCAATCTATACATATTTTAAAACAAAGTCTCCCGGCCGCGTCTGTCTGTCCAAACGCAATAAACTCAAAATATACCGAACGTATTTTCATACGGTTTTCACCAATAGAAAGAGTATTTATGAGAAAGGTTATAAGAATGTAATTCATTAAGGTTTTCTGTAAATTGTGTTAACCACATGACCAAAATCTTGATAATGTAGACATTATAAAAGTTAAATAAATAAATGAATGATTTAAACCACATAATCTGCATGAAGGTTCAAAAAGTGTAATGGACGATACTCCATCCGAAGCAATGGCCATATTTAATAACGCTATTGAGCAAAACACCGAAAAATAGTCTTTAAAAAATAGGTGTTCTGCAATTGCTTCGCAAAGAAGTACTTAACATTAAATGTAGCTTCAGGCAAGAAACATACAAAAACCAGTCTTTTTTTCAATAATTGACAGAATACATTTAAAAACAAAAAGGTACAAATAAAATCATAAACAAATGTAACAATATGTCACGAAACATCTTTTAAACCTTAAATATATAACTTTCGCTA
This sequence comes from Amiota minor, assembly GCA_037043295.1. Classification (NCBI taxonomy): domain Eukaryota; kingdom Metazoa; phylum Arthropoda; class Insecta; order Diptera; family Drosophilidae; genus Amiota; species Amiota minor. The sequence goes on from JBAMAW010001831.1 coordinate 17,460, forward strand.
GTGTGAACAATTCGGTAACTTGAATGGAGAAATCGGAATGTAGCAAGTCTTGGCAGAAATTGCTTCCGGGATATAAGGATTTTCTGGCTGGTGTTATAATTGTAATATAATCCAAGCATTTATAATTCAATTGTCAACGTCATGAATTAATTCTACTCGACTCTAGACTGCGGTTTTCAACGAATTTACCTAATTTAATTTTGGCATTTATAGTATATACTAATTGTAATTTTAAATCGATTTATAGTTTTGATTGCATATCTGAGAAATGCAAAAAAAAAAAAAAAAATCCAGGCAAAATCTTATAAATACTTAAACGTTTATATGTCAGTTATATCAAATACTAGCCTTACCCGGCGTGCGTTGCTACGTCCCCTGTGCGTGCCCAGTTATTAAAAAAAAAAAGAAATGGGCCAAGTGCAAGTGAGACTCGTACACGGAGGGGTTTGTATGGGACGTACCCTCCCTAGTGGTCCGATCAAACTGAAATTTCGACAATATAAGTTTCTGATGTATAGCGACGAACCATCCAAATTTCAAGATTGTGGGATTACTGGATCGTATAGCTGCCATACAAATCAAAATGTTTCTTGTATGGGGATGGACAGACGGATGGACGAAAAAAAACCTATCCTATCCTATGTCCGTCTCCTGGTTCTAAGCTACCTCCCCACCAATTTTCAGCCAAATCGGTTCAGCCATTCTTGAGTTATAAATAGTGTAACTAACACGACTTTCTTTTATATATATAGATTTGTCAAATCGGCAGAATTTTAAGATATAAAATGCAAATTGTCAAGTAAAAAGTTGAATTTAGTTTTAACAAAACTTAATCTATCATCCGAAAGCCAATTGTACTGGGCCTACTTTAAAATTGGGAAACTCAATGCAAAAATTAATTACGATAGCTAAAACAAGAAAGAAGGTTATCTTCGACTGTGCCGAAGATGAAATACTCTTCACGAGATTTGTATGGGAGGTACCCTCCTCAGTGGTATGTACCCCTTGTGGTGCGATTTGGCTGGTTCCGACAAATGTCCTGCACCTGTCTTGGAAACTGATAGTGTCCAAGTTTCAGTTCGATAGGACAAAACCAAAAAAGTTTTTCTAATGAGAACATGAATTCAAATGCACCTGCCTTTTACAAACTTCATGACAAACTATTCACTACCGTGAAGAGTATAAAAATGCAAATATTAATAGACAAACAAATGCTAGGTAATATAAAAATGTTGCAAATAAGGTTTTGACGAGGAACATCTTTGCTAGGCAGTTTTTATCACATAACATTCAAACTATAAAAATATATTTATACCCTTGGCTGCTGTTCCTGGTTCTGATTTTGTAGCTGGTTTCCTAACAAACTCCACTGATTGAGTGCTGCAGCCATAATAGCAGGGTTCATTGGCAATGAGTTTAAATTGAGCCCAACACCCAATGGATTGTTTAAATTCTGCCCTTGGTTAGAGGAATTTTGTCCTTGAGGATTTATGCCAAGTGCTTGTAAATTTGGCATGTCTAAGTGTCCTCTGCTCTGATGATTCAACCAATTTCCACTGTTCCCAGCATGGTTTGGCTGTTGGTTCGCCATATGATAATTGGAACCACGGTTATATGGCATAGGCCCTTCATGACGATTTATTGAATTACTCATCATGTTATTAGTCCCTCCTCCACCGCAGTTATTGTAACTCCCAACTCCAGAGTTGCTACCATAGTTACTTCCACTCATTCCATAACTGCTACCCACCATGTTACTATGAACATTTCCAACACCATTGTTATCTCCACCACTCTGCATATTATACGAATTACTAACTCTCTGATGGCCCCCACCTCCACCAACACGTCCCGAATTCATGTGACCACCATGCTGGTACAAATGATTACTAAAGTTGTTTGGTCCAGAATTGCTATTGTAGACTTGACTACCCTGATTGTTTCTACCTTGTTCTGATTTTGGAGCTGCATTAGATACGTGAACTGAAACACCTAAAGTCATAATATTTGGTTAAATTTAAATAAGTTTTTTATATAATGTCATCAACCTTTTATTATATGATCTTCACCACAAAGGCTTTGAGCAACGTCAGGATCAAGAAATGTAACAAAACTAAATGCTCTGAAGGGTCTTGGGATGAAAACATCCGTCACTTCTCCAAATTTCGAAAAGTAATCTCGCAAATCATCTGAATTAATGTCCTCCGTGCAACGACCAACAAACACCTTACATGGCACTTGGTGTCCTATACCCTGAAATTAAAGGTAATTACGGAGAAAAAAGTTGTACAAATTAACTTAGAATTACCTTTGAATTAGGCACTTTAACTTCACACCATCGACCGTCAATTAAATGGCGATTAGAGAGTACACGCATTTGCGCATCATATGATCCAAAACGAACAAATCCAAATCCCTTCGATTGCCCAGATTTCACATCTTTTTTAACTTGTGCCATAAGTACGTCACCATAATTTTCGAAATATTCACGTAAACTGTCTTCGGTAGTTTTCCATGGCAAGCCCAGAACAATTAGATCCGTGCAACGTAAACGAGTCTCAATCCTTTTAGTTTTCGCTGTAGAGTTTTCCAAATTGTCATCGCTTTTCCGTTTATTTTCTTGATAATAGCAAACAAAATATTGTACTATTTATGAATAATATAAAAAGATACAAACCTTTTGGAAATACACAGAAAAATACTGTTGAACCCCAACCTGCGTCGGCTGATGGTGGATATAGTCTTCCTTCGTTAGACCGTACACCACGTATAGCCCTTGTATCGGAGTTCCGATACTTTAGACCAGAACATCCCGGAAATTGGGCCTGCAAAGTTGACTGAAGCAAAGTGCCATCCTCTTCAGTTGGCAGCTCAATGGGTTCCTCACCCTCTTCTTCGGCAACGGGGACAAAATCCATGTAGGTATAATTCGATATTTCTAAATTTCAATATTATAATACGAAAGTTTTTGGAATTGGTGTTTTTAAAAATCAGAGATAACATAACTGTGATACCGCAAAAATAATTCACTCCTACGCTATGATAAATGTTGACATTCATGCGTTTCCATCAAGACAATTTCACAATCCGCATAAAACCATTCGATCTTTCATAATCATAATGTAAATACAAATTACAAAGGCCAGTGAAATTTTTGAATATATTTATGAAAGAAGACTAGAACCTCCAATTTCCAAAGACGACATTCGATTTGCTAAAAATTGCTTTGATCTCTGCTCGGATCACTGTGCAGTTACTTTTATCTTTGACCAACAAAATTTTCTATCAGGTTCATGACTAGACTTTATGGAAAGGCAAGGAAGGAGTAAGTTTTGATTGAACAAGTCTTACGTTGTTTTTATTTATTTAATGTAAGCTAGACTGCGTTTATTTAAAAGGTGCGTTATTTTAAATAGTTTTTATAAATTTCATCTTCGTTTTTATAAATCATCCAATAGAAGTCCGCCATCTTATTGACGTCAAAACGGCCTTGATACACTCTTTCCATTTATTTTTTTTACAACGTTGTGGAATCGTTCATTTTGTTCCTCACTATACACTTTTTTGAGAAGCCATTAATGTGTAAATTTAATATTTTTCTAGTCAGGTCCTTTTGTAATACCCAAAAACATAGAAAATACTATCACGGACCACTATCAATTTGTACTCCTTCCTTTTTAAACATTTATTTGATACATAAATCAAATTGTTGGAAAGTTTGTGCAATCCACTTTTAGACAAAATTCACAAAATTACGTCAAAAAAAGTTAAAAGAAGGTTAACTTCGGCATAGCCTCTTCACAATTACAAAAATTTTTAGTTCGATAGTACATGAAAAAAATAAGTTTTTTTTAATAAGAACATGAATTTTAAGGTGTGGTTTGTATGGGAGGTCCTAGTAGTTGGCTGTTTCCGAGAAATATACATCACCTATATTGAAACTTGTAGTGACCAAATTTAAATTCGCTAGTACAAGAAACCAATAAGTTTTTCTTATAAGAACTTGAATTTTAATGTGGGTTTGTATGGGCTGGTTCAGCTGATTCCGACGTTGTCTAGTAAAAAGAAAAGTTCGTGAAAATTTCAGCTCTCTTGCCCAAAAACGGAGGGACTAGTTTGCATAGATACAGACGGACAGACGGCCACGGCTTAATCAATTCGTCTCGTCGAGCTCATCAAGAATATATGTATATACTTCATGGGGTCTCAGATGTCTCCTTCCGTAAAACTTCAAACTTCATAGCAAACTTATAATACTATTGACTACGTGAAGAGAATAAATATAAGAAGAAACTCAAGTTACTTACGGGCTATAATTTATGCGTTCATTACTTTTTGTTGAGGTAATTTTAAGTTAAAAAAAAATATAGAAAATACGAGTTACACAAATTTTATGTAGTATATAAGTGTATATATGTGTAGTATATAAGCATGGTTGTAAGTCAGACATAGCGAAATAAGAGAAATAAAGAAGAGTCGATAAGTGTAGTATAAAATAGGGTTGTAACGGAACTTCGCCTCAGCAACTGCGGAACTTTCGCAAGAAATCGTACCTTCGCCTCCCCATGTTTTTAACGGAGTTTTACTGGAGGTGTATTTACAATTTCTCATTGCATGCGACTACACATTTCTCACTTAACAATAGCCAAATACGCGAAAGAAGACAAAGAAAAGCATCAGCAGAGATAGACTAGACCAGAGCTGTCCCGAATAACTTTTTAGGTTTCCGAACACTCTCACACAAGCAGTACGGAACCTTAAGATTTTTTATTTGCTTTTTTTTGCATGCCAACTTAATTTAAGGAGCTGTTTTGCTTTATTTGCTCACTAATTTACTTGATGCCCAAATTACCAATTACGAATTACTTCCAATGTGGCTCAGGAAGCCAAGCAGGTTGGACAGCCCTGGACTAAACAATTCTCTTATTAATCTTCGCAACAAACCGAAACCGATTTTCTTCTTTCGTAACCCACCTCCGCCTGCCTCCGTTAACCTACGCTTCCGCGGAGTTTAAACTCTGAAATTCCGCATCCGCATCCGCCTCCGCGAAAATGTCCTCCGTTACAACCCTAGTATAAAAGCATAGTTTTAAATCAAACATAGAGATAAGTGAAATCAAAGAAATAAAGAAAATATTGTGTTGATGTACTGAACGTGTCAAGCACAAACCACCAGAAATGGGATAGAAGCCCGTAAATAGAATGGATAATGCTTAAACTTGGATACATTCTAACATGCAACACTTAACGGTCTCAGTTGCAGAAACTCTAATAAAATTTTTGAATGTGTTCGAAGTAAAAGAAAATAGTGTTCCGTCGTAAATTGCAATCACGGAAGTGGTCTGTTGTTGAGAATTTCTCAAAAATATTATTAAGTCGAAAATATTTCTAGCGACTAAATTTGAATTGACGAAGACGAACTGATCGAAAGTATCATCAAAGGGATTCCTGACTCACATCTACGCACAGGACCGCATTTCGGGGTTCGTAACGCATAATCAATATTTCAAAGATTCGTGAACAAAGTTTCTTCTAAAGAAAAATCTCAAAAAAAAAAAAAAAAAAAAAACAGACAAAGCAGGTATCAATGCTCATTTCACTAAGTCAAATTAGACGTGGTACAGGAAAACGAGTGTCATATTTGGAATCTGAAGGTTTAATTCTTTACGAAAATATTCAAAAAGCTTTTACATCGCAATCCACTGTTGTTATAATTTGAAGCCTTTTTCCAATGTTTTTTAGTACAGTAATCAATCACACCAATTGAAGTTGTTTATATACGATATTTTTTCTAACACAATTTTTCCTTTTAAACAAACATACATATCAACACACACATCGCATGAAAACATTTTTCCACTTATAATCTACACCCTTAAGTAAGTGGTACCAAGTGTCTGTAGATGTAGGTATTATATTGCAGTGATTGGCTGCCCTTTGCCCTAAAAATCTACAAGACACGGACTTTTATACCTTTCATACCTGTAGTAATGTTTGTAACGCATAGAACTATGCGTCGGAAAAACCATAAAATATTTAACTTAATTGTTTTTTCTATTACATATATTATATGCTTAGTTGTAGACTCAAATTGTAATCAAATTAAAAATAAATAACATTCATCTCCACTTTTTGGAAAAAAGGATATTCTCTTCCAGTAAAAGAATGCACAAGCTCACATGGTTTATGCTCATGCAAGAGTATTTCTCCCAATAGATATACTATACGATCTATTGTGATTACGTTTTATTAGACAGTATTCTATTGATTGAAAACTTGGTACTATTGGTATTGTTTAAAGTTGAACGGTTCATAATTAATTTCTAAAAAATTTTGGACTGACTGGTAATCTTCAAATGCTACTTCATCATCGCTTTCTTCTTTCTCTTCCTGCTGGATTCCTACAGATTGCTCTAAGAAGAAAGATGCATCATTTGTTGATACCAAACGAATCCCTATCTGTTGTATTTGTTTCAACATTGCAGCAATTGGTATATATTGGTAAACAAAACCGATTTTTTTACAGAAACAATTTTTACTTAAGGAATTTATATACTTTATGTGGTCTCCGATGTCTCCTTCTGTCTGTTACAAACTTCATGACATACATAATACTGATTCCAAAATATCACAAGATAAGCTATATATATGTACTATGAGACATCTCAATGGATTAAAAATATGCAAGAATTTGTACTGAAATTAATAAAGAACAAATAAAAATTGGGAAGAAGTTACTTGACACTATTAACAAATCCGACACTGTTGTACATAAAAAAGATTGACTTAGATTATTTACATTTTTAGATTAAAGAAAGCAAGTTGAACTCCTCATTAGTCTGACTAAAATAATCAGTGATGATGATAAAATGCAATTTATGAAAAAACAGAACACCACTATTTGACATTGTCCCAATAGACACAAATGGACCATTACCTCGTAATGAATATGCCGTTACGGTAATATGGGATCCGACAAAGTACTTAATCACAATACTCGTACCAAGCAAAAATGCAAAGGTGGTTGCGAAAGCAATATTTGAACATTGAATACTCATTAACGGACCTAACAATAATCAGGGCTGTAGAATACAATCGTTGTTGGATCAAATAATCTGTGCCTTTTTTCATAAATGATTTTTTTTTTGTTGAACATTGAATAAATTGTTATACTTTTATTTTCAAAGCCCATCAAGAAGTATTCGCTATCCAGTCTTTGTTTGCCCCCTTAGTTTTTTAGACTAACATTTTGAGGCAATTACCTTGACGGACTCATTGTAACATTACTTTACATTATCAGAAAAATTGCACTCAATGTTTTAGGTGTTGTGTAGAGTGCTGCAGAGAAGGTATAGGCGGGTATTGATGGGAAATCTGCCCCCAGTGCTTTTGCTATTTTGAGTATCAGGATCTTTTTTGTACTTGATAAAAAAAATAATTCACACGAAGTTTAACCTCTTAATCGTAAGAAGTTTTCGAGTCACATATTTAAAAACACATTTTTCTTTTCATTCTGAGTCTCAAATGGAAACCCGATTTTTTAAAAAAGGTAACTAAAATACTTTTTTAACATTATTTTGAAAAGTGTCACTCACCATTTTTTTATGAAATGTTTTTTAGGGTTCCGGACACAAAGGCTACCAAAGGGAACCCTTTTGCAGAGACTTCGCTGTCCGCCCGTCCACGGGTCATATCTCATGAACCGTAATAGCTAGAGAGTTGAAATCAAAGAATGTGTAGTTCTATCCGGGCATCGGCAACAAATAATAAAACTAAAATATTTTCAAAATTTATACTGTCGAAATTTCAATTTGATCGGTCCACTAGGGAGGGTACCTCCCATACAAACCCACTATTAAAATTGAGGTTCTTATTCGAAAAACTTTTTTGTTTTTTGGACTATTGAACTGAAATTTAGACACTATAAGTTTCTGATATAGGCGCGGTACATTTGTTAGAATCAGTCAAATCGGACCACTAGGAGGAGTACCTCCCATACAAACCCCAATCTGGTACGGTACCCTCCGTGTACGAGTATGACTCGCACTTGGCCCATTCTTTATAAACTTTATACTTATGAATTTTTCCAATATTTTTTCGATGCGGTTAAGTTTGCTTAAACTCTTATTTTTTTGCTGGTAGAGAAATAAAAAAAAAAATTATTTTTGGGCTGAAAATACATTCCTACTATAAAAGCACCAGTTCATGTTACAAAAGTCAAAAATTTCGATTTCAAAAGTTATATTAAATTTTAATATTGCTTAATAAAACGTATCATCGATATTTTACATGAAATGTAATAATTTTAAATATAAAAAAAAAAAATTATTTTAGTGAAGAGCTATTCTACACTGTCCTCATCGACCACAACATTAAATTTTCCGTCTGCTCGTATAAACAGATGACTAAATATTTCGGCAGGTTATACTATTTTAGCAAAATATCGAGCATTAGAAAGGTAATATACGATAACTGCAATGTGTGAGCAGCATCCGATAGTGCGCCTACCATTAGCAACAATATCGACTGATTTGAGAGATCGTATTCTTCTCTGGCTAATAATCAGCAAAACAACGGTATGTTTTTGAGCTAATATGCTGAGATGTTACTTGCAGTTTTATATTTTTGTTGTTGAGTTCTTTCTTGTTCCGTTAATTCAGTAAAATCTGTCAAATAGGCTGAAGTTACCGTTGTAAATGGAACTTTTTCCAACGATTCGTCTCTACTTCTAGAGCAAAAGTATTGTCTTGATCTCTTTTAGAAATCATCGCGGCAATAACTTTTACAGAAAGATTAATATCAGAAGTCTTGTACCAAGTTCATTATGTAGGAAACAGGCAATTCGAGAAAATGAACTCGTTTTAGGAAGTAATTTATTGTGAAAAGCTTAAACTTTTGTTTAATATCACCACGCATTGCTTCAACTACCTAACGAACTTTGGCAACGAAGCGGGATGGATTTGACTCTTTTGTAGAAAGCTTTTTTCGTTTTCCTTTCAGAGAGGGGAAAATACCACTTCGAATCCTAATTCTTCCAAATATTCTATTAAACCACGAAAACCTCAATCTACTATAATAATATCATCTCTTTGCAGTAATTTAATTAGACTATTAGGGTCACTTAAGATAATTCTCAAGATTTCAGCGTCGTTCATATTAATGTGTAAACATCTTTAGGCGATCCCTGCTTCACAATACAGATGTGACAACATCGAGTGTGAGGTATACGAGAAGCGTAATTGGGAAGCCTTAACCAATATATACGTTTACGATTTAGTATTTAAGCGGCGAACCATTGCAAGGCTTGTTGAGTACAGGCGCTGGTATAAATGAGGACCCGGGTTCAAATCTTGTGGCGGAAATTTTTTGAATTGGTTTTTTTATTTTTGTTTTTAATCAATTTGCAGTTTTAATTGTATTTTTTTAAATAAATTTACTTTTGTATTGTATGTTTTAACTAAATACAATATATTTTTTAAGTATAACTATATGAAATGTAACAAATTCATAAGCATGTAATCAGAGCATAAAATTAAAAATGTGATTTGGCGTCTATTTGCTAGCAAACCACAATCTGCTTTTCCATTATAATGAAGCGACTACAACAAATACATAAGCAACGGAAAGCCGCAAGGCTCGTTGGCTCAGTGAATAAAGACGCTGGCCAGCATAAATGAGGACTCGGGTTCAAATCTTCCCGCGGAAATTTTTTGAGTTGGTTTTTTTATTTAAGCTTTTTGGTAAAATCGAATATGCATGCTGCAATGGTCTATATCAGAGGTACCCAATCAATGCTTATGGAAGCGCAAATACCAATAAATGTGCAAGAAAACTACAATACATAGAAACGAAATATATTTTATATACACTGAAGAAAAAAGTGTAAGAATGATTTTGATGTAAAGCAGCACACACTATTTATGCTAAATCAAATAACTAATATCTGATATGCGCGAAATCCTCTCTTTTTCAAAGCGATATATTATTACTAACAGAAACTTGGCTTGAAGACTAAACCACAATTACCATTCCATTGTTTCAGTGTGGCAAAAGATCAGGACAACGATCTGGTTGCGATTTACAAAAATTGTCAAAACAATGAGAATGGACCTACATACTAACATAATCCATTGACACTACAAACAATTCTTTCATGCGGAAATGTTACAACTGGAGATGTATGCTGCACTGAATTTCAATTAAAATCCGGTTTGAAAGTCCATTGCATTGTTGTCTATATATCTCCCGGTCAACAGTACAAAATCATCATTCATCATCATTTCTCATTCTCATATCATTTCTTCATTACGTACTGTTGCCTTGCACTGAAGCTGCTGCACGAGAATTGGGTAACAATCGCCATCGAACGCCAATTATTATGGGTGGAGATTCAAATACAAATTTTTCAAACCCACAGTCGCAAGCCCTATCAAAATTTTTATTTGACATTTTCCATTTAAATATGAGCAATTCTCCACAAACCCCAACAACTAATAATTCCACTACTATAGATGCAGTTCTTCATAGATTTTTAAATACAGTAGAGTCGAAAATTTATATTTCTTATTTTAGTTACCATAAGCCAATAGTAACCATTGTTAATTAATACATTTACAAATACGACTTAAATAAAATAAAACAAACAAAACCCGCATATACCATTCTATTTATCCAATACTGAAAGTTTAGATACTTCAAATTGATAAAAAATGTACTGAACGCATAATTACTTGCAACTTACAAATTAATCAAGTACTATAGGTTTACACATCTCCCATGTGATCCGACTC
>JBAMAW010001833.1:0-15019 GCA_037043295.1 Amiota minor
CAGTTATAAATTAGCAGAACAGTCCGCGACACGTTCGATCGCATCGAATTCTGACAGCGTACTGACACCAATTTGTACAACAGGACTCCATCTCCACAATACTGTACAAAAATGATTTCAACCAATGAAGTTAGGCACTGTATTGAAAAGAGCACTAGTCAGAGAAAAACGCCAGGTTCTAACCAAATAACTGGAAAGTTACTCAAAGAGCTCCCTGGGAAGGCAATGATATTTATTAGAAACTTGTTCAATGCGATATTAAGACTAAAGCACTACCCATCTTTATGGAAGGTTTTTGAAATAATAGCCATACCCAAATTGGGTCACGATCCAACCAAGGCGTCATCGTACAGACCAATCAGCCTATTGCCCTTACTTTCTAAAGTATTTGAACGTCTCCTACTTGACAGAATACAACCAATACTAGACGTGAACTGAATCTTACCTGACCACCAATTCGGGTTTAGACAAAGTCATTCCACAATTCAGCAAGTCCACAGAGTAACTCACAAAATCTTAAAGGACCTTGATGAAAAAAGTTCTGGTTATGTTACGGGTGGCGCTGAGGGGCAAATTGCGGTTGTTGGCCTGCCGCAAGTAGCTCTTAAAAATGAGGCCTACGACACCCAGTAATCCAGACCATTATTCAAGAGACCATTCGAAAATGTTCGATATTGTCCACTGCCTTTTCCCCTCTTATCGTTAAAAATGTACTAAGTGTTTACTTTTATATTTAAGATATAAGATGAAGGTAACCAATAGTACATATCCAATCGGGAATAAAAAAAAAAAATAAACAAAAAAGAATGTGTCAAATGCGTAGGCATAAACTTATTCAATTCGTTCCAGACTGAACATCGAAAACATCCATTCACTTCTTCTTTTGCAAAAGAAGAACAACGTACAAATTTCATTGCGCACATTGAATTTAGGTAGATGTACCTGAATTACAACCCTTGTTGGCAATGTGAATGTGCTACTGCTCGTCTCTAAATGCATGAAAGGGTTTCGGCAACATTGTTCGTTTAGTGGTTTAAATTTTATGTACGGGATTAAAATACATACATAAGTTGATAAAACAATAATTTTATCTTTCTATGATCTTTTAATGAATACTTCACTTATTGTACATTTTAAATCTACTACAGGTACTCTTATGTGTTCACACATACGTGTCAATGAATTTATATGTAAATAAGTATGTACATACATATCTACATAATATATTTTTAGTTTTTTTAACGAATTGGATTAAATTTTCTTTGCGGGTTTTTTATAAACATCTTAGCATAGGTAATTAAACAAAAAATGATAAATACATTAAAACGTAAATGCTATTAGCTAAAGAGGCACATACATATGTACGAGTATGAATACATGCGCGTACATACATATGTACTACATGCATACATATGTACATATGCGAAAACTTTAATACTTGAGTAATATATGATTATATTTGTTATCTTATAACTTTATGATCATGTTGCACGCCTAATACATCTTCTGACATAAGCATATACACATGGAAATATTAACATATTTGAATAAACTTTCAAAATGCTGGCTTTCATTATACCGAACAACAACGAAAACTTCCAGATCTAGGCGCCAGTTGTTACTTTAGGTGTTGATTCATTAATAGAGAAAGGATCAGTTCCGTTGGTTGAGGAATTCGTTGAATTACTGATGGTATTACTGCTGTTGCTAAAGATATTACTAACATAACTTCCAGTTTGATTTGTGCGCAGTTCGGGTGGAAGATAGATTTTGACTGCGTTTGTTATCTTTACACGACAATTTGGACAATTGGTGCACCTAAAAAGAAGAAAAAAAAGGTAAAATTAACAAATACTTTTTATTTTAGTGATGAATGGAGCTTACCTTGCCGCGCACTCAGCACATGTAACGACGTGACAACATGGATTAAACATTGTGTTAATGTGTCGATCCATGCATATTTTGCAAGACATTGCTTCTGATATTCTAGTGTCAACACAACGCTCAATTGCAGCTTCACGTTCCTCTTTGTCACGTATAGCATAATCTAACTTGTCAGCCACTGAGCATGTTGCACCTATGCCATATCTATTACCACAATTATCTATTTTTTTATTATCAAATTTAACAGATGGGTTTGACGAAGCAGTCAATAAATGAAAAATATCCTCCACACCGGTAAAGAAACCACTTATCACGGCGGCGTATGGCGGATTGAATTCGATCCCTCGTTCATGGAGAATGCGCCGTGCTTGATCGTGTACCTCGCGACAAGTGTGCTGTATATCAAAGACGTAACGTTTGCCTAATTCTGTATCTTCTTTAAACATGGACGCAATTGTTCCTTTAAGATCGCGTGTAAACTGGTTAGTCACAACACCGCGAACCTTGTCGCAAACATAAAATGCGTGGCGTTCTGTTATAGAGCGATAAAGTCCAGCGGCGATTGCGTGCTTATATAGCTTGATTTCCAGATCTCTGCGATTGTCATCATCATCGACATACTCTAATTTAAATGTTCGACGAAATGACTTGGCTGCGGTAATGGCGCTAAATGGGATACTAATAATGAAAACAACAACATTAAAATGCAGTCAATGAAAATATGATGCATCTGAAAATAAGCTAAGCTAATTACCTGTGTTTTCCATCAGTTCCGCGATAAATTGTTATACCGTGTGTGCCAACCGCAATATCACAACGTGTCGCGTTTTCGTTGGCAGTGACGCCGCTAAACAACTCTTCTCCAAATCCGTCTAGTGCCTGAACCTCCTGAAGAAGCCAATACTTAGCCGAGTTTGGTGCCATCTTGAGCTTTGCAAGTTTGCCATGTTCGAATGCAATTTCCCGTAAAAAATTTTCCGGCAGACTCTCATTATTGCATGAAGGACGCACTAGGTAGTCTTGATATACGCTGAGTGGTGATGCATCCAAATGGCCTTCTGACGTAAGACTTGATTTTGTACTAATATTGCTAGGACTAGTGGGTGAAGTAATTGTAATTGACGTGTACATAGATGACGTTCTCGAAACCAAAGGCGAAGGCATAGAAACCATGTTAACAGTGTTAAATGGAAATGTTCCTTGCTGCTGTGATTGTTCATTATGATCTGTTGACTTTTGTTTAGATAGGCGTCGCTTTTTAAATGATAAAACATGTTCTTTTTCTTTGCGCTCTTTCTGTTGCACACTGTATTGATTGGACTGTTGTTGCATTTTAAATATTAAGTTTTGCTCGTTTCGTATTGGACACTTGGCCATCATAGATGACTCGTTAAAACGAATGCCATCTGCTTGGCATAATAACGCTGCTAATTTTGCAGCATTTGTCCAATCACGCGCATTGAGACGACCATCTAGCAAATCAACCTTTGCTTGCATGTAGAAAAGATTACGAACGGTTTCTTGAAGAATGGAGTGCACTGGAACCCAGAATTTTACGCGAAGAGCGAGCATTAACTGAATGCCATTACTTCCACTATCACAAGACAGACGATTACGTAAATTTATCCACTGCCGACTGCGGGATTCCTTTTGATTCGGCGACCATTGTTCGAGTCCAAAGTATTCCATTTCACATATGATTCCAAGAGCTTTGCAAACCTGAAGAAGTCATAATAAATAGGTTCATAACATTAATAATACAATAAGTTTACTTTGAAAACTTTTTATACTCAGAACCGTCCGTCAAGGAACTTATTAAGTTTTATAAAAGTATATACGGAAATGATCCACAACTAGGATAGTCTCTTGGTTTTTGAGCAATCGAGGCGAAAATTGGAACAAACACCGTCAATTGTTGTTTTCATTTTCATTTAGTGCATAATGATACATGTACATATTAGAGACTTCAACGACGCCTTTGAATCGGAAAACAAGGCATTCGTTTCGTTATGAGCAAAGCAAGTTCCAAGTATTAAATATAATGAAATGAGTTTCGTGCCAACATTTGTAAATACCAAATGCGTGCTCAGACAAACAAATGTTTTATTTCAAATGCCGACCGAATGCGGATGAACCAAATTTATATTTAAAATAATTAAATGAAAAACATTCGAATATTTGGAAGTGCATAGTTCTTTAGCTGATCATGGGTTGAAAAGAACATTTACAAATGTTTTGCCAAATGAAATAAATTTTTGTGTAAAACCCTAATCAGAGATGTGCAAAATAGTGTATCAAAAGGATTTAAATACAAAATGCAAAATGCACTGACACAAACTACACGTTTTTTCCTTTATATTGAGTTTTATTTGTAGTTTAATTTTAATTTTTCTATGTTTGCACTTTTTTTTCACTGCATAGTAATTTTTTTTTATTTTGCATCCACCGTATAAAAAATGAGTTGAAGAGTTGAGTGTCACATTGACAATGTGTTTTCTTTCTTCTCGCAGTAAAATCAAATTAAACACCTATCAATTGGGTCTTGTCTTAAGCCAAAGACTATAAAAATGTATAGACTAAACAAATCGCTCTTCAGAATAGCACATACTGGTATGTACATTAAAAGTATGGTTAAAACAAAGTTAAAAATAAAAAAAAATTGCGCGTGTGCCACTGTACACGTGATAAAAGTGAAAACTTCTTAAAAACAGACAGAGAGAGATCATTTCAAAGTCTCTCTGTCTGTCCGTATTTACATTGCTTTTGGTTTTTTTGGCTTGTCTAATTGTTGTTGTTGTGTTTACGTTTACCGTCTCTCCCCTTTTGCACATAAATTAGATCATCAACGAGCTTCTGTGTGTTTCTCGTTCTCTTTTCTCCGAACATTCGCTTGTTTTTGTACAACAAACAAGCTGTTAGCTTGCATGTTGTTATTATAAACATTTTTATACACACAAACTGCAAGTTGTTGTGGAAATATAATCTCTCTTTTGAGACTTTTCCGGTAGATTTTCCAAAAATTTTAATTTTGGGGATATGGCAATAGAAATACACATTCTGTGAAAATTTGAAGTGTCTACCTAGTGCGGTTACACTTTAAAAGGGAGTACATCTTTTGCTGAACCCATTTTAAAGAAATGTGAATGTATTGTGTATTCAATTTTCTCTGTAATATGAATGTTGTTCCTATTCACATTTCCCTATGTACATCTATTGTGAAAGAAAATGAATGTTGGTACTGGCGAATTTTGAGTTCATCATTTTATCCTTGCAAAAATGAATGATCGCGTCGCTTAAAGAAGTGAAATAACAATGAAAAACACGAAAGAAGACAAAGAGAAACGTCGGCAGAGGCATTCGCCCCGCATCCCTTATCTAAAAGGAAAAATCCGTATATGTCGTGTTATTGTTTCTTTTTTATTTATTTTGTATGTACAATATGTATGAGTATGTATGCTTAATTTATTCGATTTACTTTGATTTGTTTGCGTCCACTCACTTAAATTCTTGTATAGTAGTGTACAATTGTATTACCCATTCTTTTGGTTGTACCATTCGTTTCAGTCTGTATATAGCAAAACATGCATTCAATCATCAATCAAAACGTTTTGATTTTCGTCGAACATTTGCACAAAGGCAAAATCAGCACCATCGCCGACACAAATGGCTTACGCTCTCTCTATTTTCGGAAAATGTGTGCAGATGTTTGTATCGTCGATGTGTACCTTTAGTCATAGGGTTAAGTTTGGTACCCTTTGGGTACGAAACCATAAAAATGAGACATTTCGGACATTGTTTACCAAATGTGTGAACTATATTCACAAACTGTAAATGCAAGCTCTTTAAAAGTTAAGAGTTTTATTATTTAGTTAAAGAAGCTCCACATTTAAGAGAAACTCCTCAAGAGTATAAAGAATACATATAACAATAATAACTAGCCAAAACACAATTGCCACATTCGTTGAGATCTCTTTTTCACTCAAATAAATGTCGTGTCGTACGTACACTGTTGTGTATGCATGGATGTTGTATTGTAAGAATGTGTTTGTGTATGTACATATGTATGTGTTTGTTTACCGGATTGCCGATCGTCTGTTACACTCAGTCAGTTCGTGAGAGTAATTGGCAAAGGCAGAGAATGTCACTAAAAACAGAAACTAAAGCAAATTTAAAAAGTAAGTAATGTGGTGAGAAAATTCGATGCGTTGGACTTTGGACTCTAGCGACCGACCCAAACGTGTTGCTTTGGACTTTGGAACGGCATTAGTTTAATTGAATGTTGTTGTTTATGTGTATGTTTGGATCGCTTTAAACTGGGCTGCCTTTTGTGACAACGTAAAAATACGTTTCTGTTTACTTTAATATTTATGGAAATATGTACATACTTATGTATGTATACTGCCGATATCATTATTGCTTTATAGTTAAAAGTAAATTTTTAAAATAAATAATTAATAATTAAGAAACGACATAATGCTTTACATTATGTACAATATTTAAGCTTAGTACTTTACTTGCATCCTACACATGCATAAATATGTAAATAAATACATCCATGTATATACAAAGTTATTTTTACATGGTATAACGGACATAACTTCCTATTAATTAAATTTATATACATATTTACGTATATAAATACGTAGACATGTGCATAGATACAATGTTCGTATATGAGTAGTAAATAAACGAAAACCAGATGTTAATTTCAGTTATATATACAAAATATTGGACCAATCAGTTGAATTTTTGGATATATAGTGACGAACAAAAATGGGTAAACGTTCGTTAGTTTAACACATTTTGATATTAAGAGGTTAACGGCTGAATTGAAAAATATGTGTTTTGTTTGATTTTTGATTTTTTGATCTTGTGAACATTTATAATCTATTCTGGGCAGACTCGAAAGTACTCCGATCGACCAATTTTAGTGGTTCACACAAGTGTATGTATATAACATGTGTATAATGAAATTCAATGAAAATGAAAGAAAAGAAAAATATTCGTCATCATCATACATACATATACCATTGCTTATTTTAAGGCTGGCACGCGCTAACCGAGTGATCATCAGTTGCGCCTACGGGGTTCGCTGGTTTGCCATGTCAATTGTGATGTTATTTTGTGTATCTTTTTTCACTTTTATTGTTTTTTTTTTTGCAGTGTTGTTGCCTGTTGCTACCAGAAGTTGCGCAATCTGGTTTGGCTATTGTGCGTAAAGGCCAGGTTACCTTTAAGTAGCAAAGTGCTGATTTAAAAGCCAGTGGTGGCCCCTGTCTGGCGCTATGGCATACAGATATAGGGTTCCACTGCTAATTATAACATTCAAAGGATAAAAGCTTGTCAAAACAAAGTTCTTCGCCGCATATCTCGAGCTCCGTGGTATATGAGAAACTAGTATCTCACGAAGTTTACATGCTAGAATAAATAAATTTTCACAGCAACAGATGTAGCGCAAAACTGCATCGCCATCCAAACGCACTGGTAGCTTCTGTTTACATCAATTCATCACACAGTCTCAAAAGAATTCATACTAATGATCTCCTCACAAGGAGATAATGAAAGCAAACCATCATTAAAATTCTATTCCTAATCACAAACGTCTATAAAGAGCTCATGATTCAGCTGTTAATTATTAAGCATTTTTATTGACAAAAAAAAAAAGTTTTCTTTTCTCTTAACAGAATTTGTAAGGATTTTTTGTCAGGGTTCTATAATAGAAAGTGATAATATAAAGCTCCAAAACAATAGCTATAATATTGAATTTATTATAGAGAAAATATTCTACCGATTAACAATATAATTTTTAACGTTTTATTGTAAATAAATATTTATTTTTTTTATATTTATTAAAATTGGAATGTCTTTTTATACTATGCTCCACATATGGCATTATCATATCACCTTTAATATTGTATATTTGAAACTTTTAAAAAATATCTTCTACGTTGTCAGTATCTGATACCATTTACAATATATTGTAAGTACTTGCTGTCCCGGCGCGCTTTGTTACGTGAGCTATCCGATGCAGTAATCCTGGGGTCGGCAATTTAAAAGGTTGGTGGGGTCAGACACTTATAATGTCCAAATATCAGTTCAATACTATAAAAACGGAAGTGGTACAATTTTAAATGCAACAAAAAGTCCGCAAAAAATCATTCGACCTCTAAAATATATAAAAGATCGACTAACGCAAGTTTTCAGCTCATTATCGAAATGTGTGAGTTAGCAAAACTCGAACAGAAGATAAACTACATAAAAGACTCTACAGATTTATGGAGAGGTGCGAACGAAATAAGAGGGTAAATCTTCAAATTGGAGTAGACATATCAGCGGAATAGTTTAAACATTACTTCGCTAACCTCTTAAACCTTACCCCTTATTATGGACAATGAAGTACCAGTGTTATGGACAGCGATATGAATATCATTCTATCTTAGATAGTGATATAACAATAGCATAAGTTCAGCAGGTATTCCAAAAGACAATGAATAACAAAGCCCCTGGAATGGATAGGATACCTTATAAATTTGATGTTGTTAGTTATTGGTAAACAATACTGAATGAACACATTTACAACTGGGCGGAACCGTATAACATCATAAAATAAAATTAAGCCGGATTTAGAAGGGGATACACGACGGTTAATAAGATCTACAATCTGTCAAATATCGTTGTAATATGTTTTGTTTTGAAAACAAATAATTTTAGTTGTAGAGGGCGAGGTTGAGAAAGCGTTAAGAGATTATCGAATGGCTGAGTGGTATGGCTCTTTTATTTTATTTAAGTTTTCATTTGAGCTTAGTCCGTAGATTGGTAGTTCTTAGTCAAGCTTGGAGAGGATTAGTGCTCTTGTGATATTTAAAAGAATGTGTACATGAACGAGGTCTTTTTCAATCATATCGCGAATTTTGAAATTACATGGCCTACGTATACGTAGGCAAAAATCGAAGACCAGCCACAATACGTGCATGCAAAAGAGTTGTCGAAAATAAACTAAACATTCAAAATGGCCGACCTTCATAGCATAAGTGAGAGACATGAGTACCAACAAAACGCCACAAAAAAAATCAAAAATCGAATATGGCGATATAATTTGAACAGACCTCGTATATACGAATATTTGGAACTAAGAAATTTTATGATGTTAAGTCTACTAGTCTAGTCCATGTGTGAGGATAGGATCCACATGTGTGCATTAGATTATATATTTCGATTCGTTTGTGTTTCGCTTGTAGTACCAAATTTCAAATCATTGGGTAAGAGATTCTGTAAAAACCAATTGTGTAGACTTTTGTGTTTTGGAGAGTTGATTCGAATTCAACATAGGAAATGGGAATTAAAGATGTTTAGCTGTACCTAGAAGAGATCGCGGAGAATATTCGGTGTTAAGAATTCTTTTTTTCACTGTGCACTCGTGTGAAAAATTGGAATCATTGAAATAATTAGACCAGTGATTGCCGAAAGCTTCAGCGATATCTTGATTCAATAACAAACATTTATGGCAAGAGAGTGGTGATATACACAAGGTTTTTTTTTTCTTAATAAGGATAATTAATTCTTGATAATTATTAATGAAACCGTTTAAGTTCAATTGTACAATTTTACGGGACATTGAAATAAAATAGTAAACTTGTTGGTTTATGTACGTATAACAAATAGATAATAGAATAGACTTGATTAGGTATCAAGCTCTTCCATTCACTCGGCTGATTTATCGCTGGAAAGAAGAATATGAGTGTTAGAAGCATTTTTTTTTTTTTGTTGTATTTTTCGAAAAGTTGAATTTTATTGTTTGTTGTTGTTTGTGATATTTTTTTAATGTTTTTATTTTTCGATAACTGTGAAAGTGCTTTCCCAGGTGTGCTGGGATAAGTTACTGTTGTTTCAGCTCGAATTGAAAAGATTGTGCTTGGTTTTGATTGTGTGTTGTTGTAATTGAGTATAGAGTTTGGAGTGGTAAATTGTTGTTGTTATTTGTGTAGTGTATGTGCTTCTCTTAAGCTGCACTTTTTTGTTATTATTTTTAGTAACTCTTTCTGATCATTATATTTTCTGCACAATTGAGTGCGAATGCCTTTTTCGGTATTGTGTGGTGGTAAATTCCAGATAACGCAGGTGTGGAGGTTTTTATAGTGTTTAGCTGTAAGGCCCAGCATTTGTCAGGATTTGCATCGCATCGGGTTGGGTATGTATAAAATGTATTCTATAATAAATAATAATCAGATAATATAACAGCTGCTTTTGACAGTAAAGTAAGTTTCAAAAACTGAGAGAAATGCACAGAAGATCTGATGGATGGTTGGACGGATATCGATCCACCTCATCACATTTATGATTTATATATACGATATATACATATGTACGTAATATAAAACTGGCGCATAGCCCTATTTGTAACACACATCAAACTTAGGGTATAAAAGGTATAAACTTCCTTCCATATACACTAACAAGAAAAAAAAAAAATACATCCACTCAAAAAACAAAACAAAGCAACATTTTATCTGTATCTTTTATTCAATAGACTTCGTGAAAAAAGCAAATGTATGTACTGAGTGTACAAATATTGTATATTTAACACTGCGACAAGGCGGGTGCACCACAAGGCTGAAGCGACTGTATCAACTACAAATATACAATATTACATTTTTTATAACGTTCAAGCACCACTTGTACCTTAGACCTGGTCTACCTATAACTGAGTCGTCACTTTTAAGTACAATAATTGCGAAAATAAAGCTTGACTGCGAATATTTTTAAATATAGGTACGATAAGTTAATGCGCACATGGTTGACCGAAGATTAAACCGGTTGTTTACATTACTTGTATACCCTTTATATTTACGATGGGTGATATTAACATTTTTCTACGAGGTTTGTAGCGGAATTTAGTAAACACATTATATACAAGCATTATCATGTATTAATGAAAATTTTTTTTTTTATAAAAAAAACGAAAGTTAAACTGATCTCTCAATACATTTTTATATTATACTAGCAGGTGTACCTATCTTCTATCTATTTTCTATCTACATATCTATCTATCTATATAAATGTATACAGAACCGCTATTAATATTTTTTGTTTTAACAACAAATGAATGGTAATGAAGCAAGTTGCATATAATCTCTCGCCTAGGTACACGATTGATGGCACAGCGTTGATTCACTTCAGCTTCAGAATTTATATTCCCCATTAATTGGCAATAATGCTCCAGCGAAATGGTAAATTTGTCCTTGAATCATTAATATAGAAATTCATTTATGGAGTTTTCATATTCGTGGTTAAATGTTGGAACGAATGTGTATGATCTGTGTAAAAGAAGAAACAAATACTTTAAAAGTTGGATTGAGACCCTTCCTCAATTATATTTGCATCAAATGATGTCATTTGGAACACACTGTTGTAACTTTAAATGTTCTGCAAAAAATGATTTGACAGAGGTTTTTGTTTCGAAAGTAATGAATTCAGAGGTACAGGTGGCGTTGTCAGTTGTGGTAATTTGACCTTGCCGTTTAGACAACATAATTCTGTTGGTTCGAGGCGAAACCTCAAAGCTCTGCAATATTGTCAACATGTGCTTATTGTTCCAATCTGTACGGAATTGTCGCCGGCGTAATCGACAGTTGCATCATACCTAAACGCCAAACGTTCATATTTTGTCGCCTCTCGTTGGCTACGTTCTTCTTCCGACACATTACTTCGAAGATTATCAAGTCGAGCTGCAGTCCGATGTTTTGACGTGTCATTGCTGGAATGTTTTCTTATAATTTGATCTAGAGTTGTCACGGCATTATGAAGAAATTTTGTGTCTATCGCTCTCTCACATAACGTTATATGTTTCTTAGTGCATTGGTTCGCAACCTTTTTCCAAAAGGAGGGAACGGTTTGATTTTACTATTATTATTAGCAGGAACCACAAGGTAAAAAATAAACTTCAATCAAAACGTTTAATTAACATAATTAATCCTAATATTGAAAAATAACATTAATTTATTTTTCGGACCATATATAAGCTCCTACGTACAACTTGTCGGAACCACTGTATTACACATTCATAGTCGTTTTGATCTAGAGTTGTCATGACATTATGAAGAAATTTTGTGTCTATCGCTCTCCTGCATTACGTTATTTGTTTGTTAGTGCAAATGGTTCGCAATAAATAAGAGTTAAAAACTGAAAATATAAGTATGCAACTCTTTTCAATAGCATTCATTTGTCATTTAAAAAAAAAAATTATTAAAATCGGCTTAGTATAGTGTGCGATAGATAAAAAAATGTTAAAAATTTGGTCAAAAGTGGCTGTATCTCGACAACAGCGCCACCTACCGAGCCCAACTGAAACATAAACTATCTTGGTGACCCATAAATACAACAAAGAAAAAAAGAATTATCAAAATTGATTCAGCCGTTTTCGATTGATGAGCGTTCGTACAGGTTTCGACATTCATTTTTATATTCAAAGATGGTTGCTCTTTCATTATATAATTCCTTTTAGACACTTCTATGATCCCACCATACTTATGCATGAACATCATGCGACGAAGGATCGAACAATAAATTGACATGATCAGCACGGCTGGTGGCATCAAAAAAAGCCAAGTCCGTCAGTAAGTCAGAGTTTATTTTTTAACCGTTTTCGAAATTTTTGGGATGATGACATTTGTATATATAAAGATATATAAATTTAAGACTTTTAGGTTAATGGTTTCTATATGGTTTCTTTTTACATTCTCACTTTCATACGTCGTGGCTGACTACTAACTCCCGCAGCTATTTGTAGTGACTTTCACAGTGTAAAAAAATACTTTGGCTAACTTTTCGGTGGTTATATTTTCCATTTAAAGCAAATAATCTCAATAAAGAAAATGTATGGCTTTAAGCAAGTTTTCACATTTTCTAGTTTGTAGTTTCACAGTTTTGGGGTTTAGTTTTCTAATAGAGGGATCACAGTAATTTAAGCTAGTTATTGTATAAAAAATGTTCGGTACAGAATTGTACCTTACAAATTCAAAACATGGATAACTAATTTCATAGGCGAATGGACATCGTAGAAAGTTTTCCCACGCTTCCAAAAATAAAATGAATATTAATTTGAAGTGCACGTAATTTCTTGAAATTCCTTTGTATGTATTGCATATAAAATTAAATTCTACTGATATATTGGTTACGTACTTTTTCGACACATTCTTGTCCATTAGCCTTGGGATCCAATTTCACAGCCTGTTGTGTGCCATTTGGTAGATTTACAATACACCACATTTTTCTGGTTAGGTTTTATTGTTACAATAATTATATTACAGTTTTTGATATTAAACCGCCTGAGCTAGTTAGAGTTTAATGGTTTTAATTCAATTTTCTATTATCTTCCTTTTTTTTTTTTTTTTTTTGATTTAACAACTTTTTTTGTATACAAGCACTTTCTTAGTAATATATTACAATATTATTCACTCAATGTTAAACTACAGGTTGACGAAGTTTCTTTTATTGTTTCTATATACAACCGCACATTAATATTTATTATATATACATATTATGTATTGTGTACATTCTTTTATTGTTTATATATATTTATTATTGTATTGTAGTTTTTTGTTATTTATTTTTGCGATATTTATTATATTGAACGTTGTTAACAGGAAATAAAAAAATGTATTTTAAAACTCTTTTGTAATTTATTATTTATTTAGTACAAAACACAGTTTATTTTCGAAATACTTTACTTTATCTGCTTCATTAAGCCTATGTAAAATACATTATCTTAATTGAAGCACCATCCGTAAAAATGCTCAACCAAAGTCTATATAATTCAGTACACTGGGCATTTTGTTCACGTATTTATAGGTTTTGCTGTTTGCGGCAAAGGTTGCTTGCTTGTTCGATCGTATTCGAAGCAAACAGACTCAAACGACCAGTGAAATTAATGTTGAAAAAATACGAGGCAGCTGCTTGGTTCCACTCAAAATAGTCGCTTCTCAGAGTAGTATCGTAGTCACTCAAAAATTAGAGTGGGAAAAGCCGTGAGTCATGAGTGATTGAGTATTTGAGACAACATTGTGTTTGTGTCTTGCTTGTACAAAGCGGAACGAAAGAATATGAATAGATATTTCTTTCCCTTTGGTTGAGTGAGTTATGACATAGTACTGAGTTATCTGAAAATATATTCGACAAATTAGGTCCACTCAGCTTGCTTTTCTTTTGCAGAAAGGAAAAAAAAATAAGTGATTGTTAAAAGACAAAAAGATTAATTCATTATGAGTTCCCAAAATGAAAATGTAAGTATTTAAATTGTATAATATGTTTGCGTTCGTTTGAAGTATTTGTCTTGGAGAATTTGTTAGTTGTAATATGTATTTTTCTGAGGGTCTATAAATGTTTCGTGTCAGCTAGGAAAAAAATATGCTGTAGTTTATGAAAATTTATTAGAAAATAGAATTCTGCAGAATCTATATTACCGCAGAGCTTAGCAATAAAAACGAAACTTCTCAGCGGCGAACTTACTTTTAGTACAAAAAGAGGCGCAGCAAAGTGTGGATTTTATCTCCTAGATATGTGATGCTAACGTAGAGGAAATTCCTGGCCACGTTGTTTGTTGTTGTTGTTTGTTTCAGTGTATTTAAATTTACAGGAAGCACATCCATCTTAACGAAGCACAAATGCTACGCCAATGCCAACCGCGATCCGATGAACGTTGAAGAGGTAACAGTTTATATGGAAAAAAAAGAGGGCATAATACTAGTTACAGAATGGACGGTAAAAAATTGCCGCTCATTTAAGGTGATCGGAGATTCTGGGTTCAAAAAATTTGTAAAATACTTGATTCAAGTGAGTGCCAAATTTGAACCCAATGTAAACGTGGAAAACCTGTTGCCTCATCTCGAATTTATATATATCATTTATATCAAATTTGTATGAAATGAAGTTAATAGAATAAATGGGATAAGTATATCCAATTCGAGTGCCGTGGTGCGCTTTTTAGCGCCATTTGAAAATGCTACGATTAAACTCGAGAGTTGCAAATCACCAACCATCCAAGAAACAATTCCCTATATACATAATATTAAAAATAATTGTGTTGCTCATACGAACGACAGTACAATTGTCATGCTGGTGAAGCCTATTTTAGATGAAC
>JBAMAW010001834.1:0-81907 GCA_037043295.1 Amiota minor
TCCATTGATCCTTGGCTTATAAGGTGGAATATTGGTGTCAACGCAGATAAATCTTCTCATGTCACCTTCACTCTGAGACTCCCCCGGTTCAGCTAAACGGAAATAACATACCAACTTTCACTTCAGCGAAGTACCTTGGATTGACACTTGATAGACGTTTGACCTGGAGACCCCACATCAAAAACATAAGGAAACAACTGAACCTCAAACTAATCAGGATGAGCTGGCTCTTGAGGCATAATTCAAAATTAAGCACAAATACCAAGCTCCTTCTCTACAAAACCATCCTCAAACCAGTATGGACTTATGGCATTGAACTATGGGGCACAACTTCAAAATCAAATGCCAAAATTATACAAAGTTTTCAGTCCAAAGTTTTAAGTAGGCTTGTCAATGCTGAATGGTATGTCCGCAACTCAGTCATCCACAGAGACTTGCAGGTGTCAACTGTAAATGAGGAAATTGTGAACCGCAGTAAGAAACATGTTCTTCGACTTGAATCACATGAAAATCACCTCGCTGTCAATTTGTTAGACAATAGCTTGCACACTCGTAGGTTAATGCGTTACCATCCCCTGGATCTCTAATGGATTTCTTCATAGAGGGCATACTAGATTACAGATTACAGATTACTAGATTATGTACACGGGTGCCCTAAATTTAATAAGAGAAGATACGTCTGCCAAAATGAAAAAAGTCGCTTTAAACATAAATGAGGTGCGATATCTGGAAGGCATTGGAAAAGGTCGGTTGAGCACAGTAGGAAGTTTCGAGACGGACGTTGAAGTTGGCTTTTGCAAATTCAGGGTTAAATTCCATGTCTTTAAACAAGGGGAATTTGACTATGCAGCAAGTTTGGGTAATGATATATTAAGAGTAGTCAACATCATACTAAAGAAAGAAGGTGCCAAATTTTTTGCCAATAGTAAAGTCGGGGATGCATTTTCAAAATTTAAGGAGTTGTGCATGAGTCAATGCGAGGATCAGAAAACTGTTTCAGACAAGTTAGAATTGAAACATTTGAAAAAAAGATATTAAAAAATATGTTTCCGAGTATAAACCGCAGAGATCGATAGAATCACCAATTGAAATTAATATTAGCGTCAAGGATGATACACCCGTATACGAGGCTCCACGAAGAACCTCCTATATGAATAAATGCATCATTAACCGACATGTAGATGCTTCAAAACGAATGTTTTGTTTATTAAAAAATGACTCGGTAAAGTATCGTTTAGTGAAAGCACATGGGTCAGAAGAGCGGATAAGGACAGTGAAGCAGATTTTGAATAGCGCCTAGTACGAAAACTTCTATTTAGAGAATGGTATACCGTTTAAAGATCCCAATAAGGAACAGTTGGTAATGACAGACTATTTACAGGAACTTTAAATAGAAGATTTAGACAAAGTACGAGACAAAATTAGAAAAGAAGCTCAAATGGGTATAGAAAAGATTCAAGAAGAAAATAAAGTTGAGAAGATTGATGAAAATGAAGGTCCAAAAAAGACAATAACGGCGACTAAGTTTTTGAAAGAATGGAATCATTTGGTGGCGAATGATAGGTTAGGAGGGCCGAATGTAGGAACTATGTTCAGGAGCAGTCTCTCCATCCCTGAGCGACCGCGAAAGGGTTGGAGATTCAGCGAGTAAGTGGAGGATTAGAGAGCAAGCGAGTAAGTGGAGATAGTTGTTTATGTTACCTGATCCTAAAATAAGCTAAAAAACACTAATTCGTTTAAGTAAATTATGAAGAAAACATTAATTCACTAAAATAAAGTATAAAACTCTCTTTATTTATTTAGAATCTGTCAAGCAATATGTAGACAACTTTGCGATCGAAGGATCAGCACAACGGGATTTTTCTTGATAAATTAGAAACGTTAATTGAAATGCGTTTTTGCTACAAGGGTTTTTGTTTGTTGTTATTGTACTGTTCGACTTCGGGCCTACTGTGAAGTTGAATGGCGGATGGCAGCATTGTTCAGTTGGTTGGAAAAACTGACGGCATGTAAAAGATAGTTTTTTAATGGTGGACATGCTATGCTTCTGGCGATCTATTGGTATTGTTGACCCTACCTCGTAATTAATAATTGCCTGTTAATTTATTTGTTGTTCTGTTTCTTGGCGTTGGCAATGTACCTCACAATTGGATTGAGATATGGAGGCCTTGAGCACAGCATTATAGCTACGTTCTTCCTTAATATGATATATATGGTAAACTACAATCTTTTCTCTAAACGACTTCACATGATCTTGGTACTGCTTTTTTAGAGGGTAGTTCTGACTTGTCCTTTAATGCCCCTTCTCTACAATTTCTTACGCCGCGAATAACATGCCAACAATGCTGTTGACTTTATCTAGGAAAACTTAGCTTAAAGGCGACTGTTTGAAGGCTTTGAGTCCTTAGTTTCATACACGTCTTTTTAGCATCCATATGATTCTGCCAGGTGAGCCGTCTTTCCAACTGCACGCAAAGATAAGTTACCACTTGAGTTTGAGGAATAGTAGCACCATTTACCGTTACTAGAGAACAAGTCCGTCGGTTCAATGTAAATATACTGTGCTTACATTTCCCAATGCCCTTCCCCTCAACCACCTTTTCATTCAAACCCAGAAGCAACTGTGTTTAACACTGCAACAACAGTGTTCTCAGCTTCTGCTTCGATTGCATCATCACATGCAGTTACTGTAAAAACAACAAACACTCAAACATTTAATAGCGATAGTAACACCCCAATGTCAGTACAAACAAGGAATAGAAAAAGTTCTGTTACGCAAGCTATAGCACTCGAAAAGCCAACTGTATCACTAGCAGGTAGTCAAAAACAGCGCATGCAAAACGGGACCCTGGAAAATTAAGCGGCAGTGCAGACAGCTACATATTTACCCACAATAAACGTTAACTAAGCCCGCAAAATAATAATATAAAGAAAACGCTTTTGTAATAGGTTCCAAAAAAAATGACAAAAATTCATCAAAACTTAAAACCGCTAAACCTCCTCCAATATATGTTCGTGACGAAAGCTCGCATAGGCTTGTAGATACTATCCGAAGAACAGTTGGTATTAATAACTTTCATATTTGTCCCTATTGCCAAGGGTAATATTAAAGAAACTAAGGTCCATATTTATACGGAAGCAAACTACAGTTCTGTAATTAATTACCCTAGAAAGACTAAGAGAAACTATTATACCTATCAGCTTCAAAGTAGTAAAGGGCTGGTAGTTGTAATTAAGGGCATTAAACCCTCTGTGGATTGTAGCGATATTAAGAGTGCACTGGAAGAAAAAGGGTTTGAGGTCAAAGTAGTGATCAATATTTTTAATAAAAATAAAATTCCACAGCCATTGTACAAAATTGAGTTGGCCCCAAAGTTGCAGCATTTAAAGAAAAATGAAGTGCATCCCATTTACAACCTTAAATGTTTACTTCATCGAGCCTCACAAACGAGTAAATCCTGTGCAATGCACAAATTGCAACTTTCGTTCAGTATGCGTAGCTTGTGGAGACTTGCATGAAACCGCAACCTGTAAACTAAGTCGCGATAATACTGATCTTAAAAAATGCAGTAACTGTGGGGGCAATCATACAGCCAATTATCGAGGTTGTCCTGTATATGAGGAGTTGAAGAACCGTTTGCAGTCACAAAAAAATTCCGCTCATTTTAGCCGTGAGGCTAACCCTACAGAATCAACGACGGTTATGTGTCCACCACCTAATATTCCTTATGCGCTCAACAAGACTGTGCGAAAAAGAGTGAGAAGCGTAAGGCTCCAATGTCTCACAAACTAATCTCACAAAAAACCCCATCTCTAAATGCGTGTAATAAGGCAGTGTTGCAACCACAATGTTCTAGTGAGTCTTTGCTGGTGAATTTAATACAGACCCTGAATCAATCAATCTTAATGATGCAAAACTCTTTTCACGAGATGATGAAAATCCAAATGAAAATTTTGGATAAGTTTAATTCCCCATAATGGCTCATTTAAAAATAATCTATATATATAAAAGAAAGTCGTGTTAGTTACACTATTTATAACTCAAGAATGGCTGAACCGATTTGGCTGAAAATTGGTGGAGAGGTAGCTTAGAACCAGGAGACGGACATAGGATAGGATAGGTTTTTTTCGTCCGTCCGTCTGTCCGTCCTCGGGTCATGTCCTAAAAACCGCAATAGCTAGAGAGTTGAAATTTTCAGAGAATGTGTAGTTCTATCCGGGCATCAGCAACAAATACTAAAACTAAAATATTTTCGAAAACTTAAAGGGGTCCCAATACAAGAAACATTTTGGTTTGTATGGCAGCTATACGATCCAGTAATCCCACTATCTTGAAATTTGGATGGTTGGTGGGTATACATCAGAAACTTATATTGTCGAAATTTCAGTTTGATCGGACCATACAAAGCCCCATTAATATTCAGGTTCTTATTGGAAAAACTTTTCTGTTTTTTGTTCTATCGAACTGAAATTTAGACACTATAAGTTTTTAACATAGGTGCGGTAAATTTGTTGGAATCAGTCAAATCGGACCACTAGGAAGAGTACCTCCCATACATACCCCTCCGTGTACGAGTCTCACTTGCACTTGGCCCATTTCTTATTTTTTTTTAATAACTGGGCACGCACAGGGGACGTAGCAACGCACGCCGGGTAAGGCTAGTAAATAATAAACTAGAGTTAATGAAGTAGCTAAAGGACAACAATGTAGATGTGATGTTAGTCTGTGAGACTCATTTGACTGACAAAAACAACTTCTTTATACCAGACTACATAGTTTGTTCAACAAGTCATCCGGATGGAAAGGCTCATAGTGGTACATGCATTTCAATAAGGAAACGTATTACACACCCTAGAGCCATACTCATCTAATTATCTACATTCAACTTCGGTTCGGTTGCAAATGCGTCATGCGTCTGACGTTATCTGCTGTATAATGTCCTCCACGATTTTCAATATCTGCAGATGTGTTTAAAAATTTCTTTGATAGCCTTGGAGAAGGGTTTTTTTCGGCCGGTGACTACAATGCTAAACACACTTATTGGAGTTGTTGCTTAGTAAATCCAAAAGGTTGCAACTTTACAGCACTCTTGTAAATTGCAAAAACAAGCTAGACTTCGTTTCTCCGGGTAGGCATACATACTGGCCGGTGGATCTAAGAAAAACTCCCGATATCATCGACTTTAGTATCACAAAAAATATACCTAGAAACCTCATATCAGCAGTTACTCATTATGAACTTTCATCCGATCACTCCCCCGTTGATATCGTTTTACTCGATTTTCCAATATTTGAGGATCGCCCCTATAGACTTATATCTAATAAAACTAATAAAAATATACTAGTTCTCTCATAGAAATTGCACCTGCGATGAACTCTGAAAGTGATATCGGCAAATCTGTTAATGAGTTAAGTGTCGTATTGGTATCTGCAGCTGAGGTATCAATGCCTGCGATTGTTGCTCACAAGTTCAGTAAGACTGCTCGATGGCGATTGATTGCTTTGATCAGCACTTTTTGAAGGAATACAAAATACGGATTGTTCTACATATTCCTTGTCGGATGTTTTTTCAATACTCACGTTTAAACAAAGTTTTTTATTCAGATGGAAACCCAGATATTTAATATCATTTACCCATGGGATCTGAATAATAAAGGACATAATTCAGACCCTTTAGGTACTTTAGATCATATGAGCTTACTTTTTGAGTCCGTACCATCCAACATAGCTCTGAGTAAGCGATATATTAACAAGCTTTGGATTAGATTTTTAAGATATGTTGTTGCACTGAATTGAATTAGCTTGTGGATTGTCGAAAGCCTATTTTATATGGCTTGTTAATTTTTCCAGTGGAACAACACAACTCAAATGAGACTTAAAACCGAATTGGTAACATATGTAATACTTTAAGACAATAAAGTAGCCGGAATTTTTCATTTAAATTGCCCGCGTTAAGTATTTTTTAGGTTTTTTTTTCTGTATGTTTGTAGGACCGTCCTCAATTACTATGTCAAAAATGAGCGCGATCTGTCAACCAGTTTGTTTACAGCAGCTGGTTTAATCAGTCTACCTCAGTAGTTCTCGGCGTAAATTTCTGAATTTCCCGTTCAAAATTGTTTTTCTTACATAAGCAATTTTTATTCTTTCAATTAATTTGTTTATATTTTCGACCCTCACAATTAGCCTGAGGTTTCCTCTTTGTTTTTGGGATCTCTAAATGAAGGGATGGTCGTAACTTTTTCTGGATCGACTCCAATCCTCTTAACCGACAAGATATGACCAAGAAATTTAACTTCTTGCGTTATCCAAACATATTGCTGCTCATTCAAAAGAACGTTGTTTTCCTCCAGTATGGTCTTAGTCTTTAGCATTATGATGATCACTTTCATTGATTCCGAATACAATTGTATCATCAATGTAATTCATTACATTGGGACATGGTGCTAGCAATTTCGCAAGTCTCCGTTGAAAGATTTCGGGCGAGCAGTTGATTCCGAACATAAGTCTCTCTTAGGATTGATCTATTGGGTAATCTTATGTTTATACATAATCAAACATCCCCTATTTTCTTTGAACGATATGACAATAGGTGAGATCCATGGAGAATGTCCAATCAATAGCTCAATAATATCAAGGCCAAGCGCTTCACCCAATTTGGCCTCAACCTTGTCTTCCAGTGCTATCGGTATGCGCCTAATGGAGAGTTTGACTGGTAATCCCTTCCACTTTAAAAAAGGAGCCACATTTTCTATTCTATTGACTTCCAATCCAAGTCGTTTAGCACTATAATTGTTACTTTGGGTTCCCTGCCGCTTTAAGTTTGTTCTGCACTGCAGTGCAAAATGACTAACTCGTGCACACGTGTTGCATTTCTGGATATGAAGGGCTAGTGCTACTGTGCCCTTTGCGTCCACATCTACCACACTCAAATTGCTTCTTGGTAGAATTTACGTTCCCTCACGTTATTTTTTTATTCCCTCAGCGTCCAATTTAGGTTGCATTATTTCTGGCTGCTTGTTCCTTTTCATATTAAAAACGGCCCAGGTGTCAATTATTTTGTCCTTCAAGCATATCTCCTCGATCTCCTTTTGTAAATCTGAAATCGCAATTCTGAATTTGGTGGCGCATTCTCAAAACAAATTTTTCAAATATTTTCGTAAACAGGTGCATTTCAAATGTTGAATTTTGTTTTGGCGATAAATATCCATTCAATTTGTCGACAAGAATCTTAAATACATCTGTTTCATTACCTGCGGCAGGTTCTTCTGCTACGGCGCCAGGCAACAAAAACAGCCTCTGACTAAGTTAGATCGTTTTAACAGAAGTCACTTTTAACTCTTTGTCAGATAAAGCAGTTAGTGTTTCGTGTATCATTGGCAAAATGCCTCTGACTAAGTCAGATCGTATGTAAATGTAAGATATTCCTTACATTTTGTCAGATATTTACAACTGTTTTGTTTATTCTGTTTTTTTCTTTTTTGCTTCCTTTCGAGCTTTCCTTTTAGACGCCCGCTTTAACACTTGCAGACATGATTGCTCGCATAGTGTTCACATATATTATTATATATATTGTTGTTTTTTTTTTTGTTGTGTACCGGTAGGAAAGCATCGAAAGCCTCACTGGTCTACAACCGAGTGCGAGACTTAAACCCGTAAAAACTACAGCACCATGTCCTATTGTCCCCCCGGAATGAAAAAGCTGGGCATCACGTCTCAACGTCTGTCTGTCCCATATTTTGTGGGTCTCCTCATGTACTGTTTGTCATTAGGACTTATCTACACGTCAACAAACTAAAAATCAGTCCGAGACACCGAATGCTAAACGATTACTTTGCTCACGCAATCGTTCAGCGGCTCTGCCGTGTTCCAGTGTGCGGAGAGTACTTATTATGGCAAACGTAGCCATTTTTATTGTTTGCCATTTCTCCGGAGATGGACACATATGTCGCACCAAACTTCCAACTGTGGGTGGTTCGCCAAAAGACTCTTCAAGTAGAACAATGTCTCTAGGTTGGAATTGATCTCCGAATATAACGATTGCCACTTCGTCTATAGTCAGCGCATTGAATCTGCGCACATGTTCTATATAAGTTAACACACGCTGCCCAAGTCAGCGATCTCACCAGCAATTTCTTAACAACAATCTGCTGACGCAATATCTGCAAAAGCGTACGAGGCGCAACTTTGCTGTTCCCACGATCTACACATTGAGCGTCAACGTGAGACAACTGGACACCACATCAACGTGACCAGATCGATGTGTCGATGTGCTCCGCTCCGATTTGTAAGTTGGTCAGCATTAAATTGGAACTTAAAGACCCAACACTTACACTACATTAACTGGCACCCTAGCAGATCTTATAGTTGTAAAAGAACATACCCAGATATCAAATAATACGAAAAATGTAAATGATTTAAGAGGATATAAAACGATACAAAAATACAAACGGATCTAGAAGGATTTTAAGGATATAAAAGTATACAAAGAGGAAATAACTAATAATTTTACAAAAAAGCAAAATATAACAGTGTAAAAGTGCTTGCTTCTTACAAATACAATAAAAAAAAAAATTGTGAAAAGAAGAAAACCTTCACAAATGCATAACAAAAATAAAAAAGCAAAAAAAAAGCAAATGAACCAAAAAAAGGGAAAGAAAAAAATAAATTTACAAACAGCAAAAGATAAAATTGTAACGTATTTAAGGGATAAAAAATTCTTACAAGTGAAATAAAAATATTAAAAGATGAAAAGAAGAAAACTCACATAAACTTACAAAAAAAGCAAAAGGTAAATCTGTAAACTGTTTATGAGATAAAAATATAAAAATGTGAAAAAAGGAAACTTTCACAAGTGCACATAAATAAAGGGGCAAATAAGAAAGAAACAAGAACCAAAAAAAGTGAAAAAGAATAATTTTGCAGAGAGGATAAAGGTGTAAAGTGTTTACATATTTTAAAAAGTTCACCGTTGTTAAGTAATTCTTTCACGGTACATTTGGCAGGGGGCGATATAATAATCACCCATGGAGTATATGGTTTTTCAAGAAATACGGTAATAATGCAACAGTTAATTTTTACGTCCTACCAAATTTGTCCCAGTTGGATGGCATAATAGGCAATGATACATTGAGGGAAATAGAGGCGGTAATCGATAAGAAAAACAGTACTCTTAGGATGTTGCCGAAAGTAACACTTCCCTTGAATTAATGAATTAAAAACCCTTTGGGAAAAAGCAGTACC
Source organism: Amiota minor (assembly GCA_037043295.1). Classification (NCBI taxonomy): domain Eukaryota; kingdom Metazoa; phylum Arthropoda; class Insecta; order Diptera; family Drosophilidae; genus Amiota; species Amiota minor. The sequence continues at coordinate 9,241 of JBAMAW010001834.1, forward strand.
GAATGGTGATAGACTAGACTTAATTTCGTTACCATCGCTGACCCAATCCCTGACATCAATATCACTCTAGTTAGTCCCGGTAACTCTAAAATTTTCACTACTATTGACCTAACTTCAGGTTTCCATCAAGTAGCGATGAAACCTTCTGATATTGACAAAAAAACAGCTTTCTTGACAATGAAAAATACGAATTTTTGAGATTGCCATTTTGCCTGAGAAATACCCCGTCTATTTCCCAGAGAATGATCGACAATGTGTTAAGAAAGTTTATAGGAAAGATATGTTACGTGTACGGGCATGATATAGACGGAATATCAATACGGTATTTGCGAAACTAAGGGAAGCTAATTTGAAGGTTAATTTAAAGAAAACTAATTTCTTACAAACAGAAGCCGTATACGACAAGGGTATATCGGCAGATAACACTAAGGTAGAGGCTATTGCGTGCTTGAAACTACTTGAAAACCTCAAGGTGTTAAAAAGTTGCTTAGGTATGACCTTTTCTTACAGGAAATTTATTAGCGATTATGCCCTAGTGGCAAAACTATTAACCAACTTGACAAGAGGTAACTATGTTCAAATCAAGGCAAATCAGTTGAAGACGGTTCGGATAGAACTAAATGATAACGCGCTCTTAGCTTTCAATGACCTTAAGAATCTCCTTATCTCATCGGAAGTTCTAGCCTTCCCTGATTTCACTAAAGCTTTTAAATTATCAAAAGGTGAAACTGGAAGGGATAGACAATTTTCCTTTATCTCCAGATCATTAAGCGAGACAGTAGAACTTTACGCAGCCAATGAAAAAGAGATATTGGCGATTATTCGGGTGTTGGATAATTTACGCTCTTCCCTTTATGGGGCTAAATAAATTTGAGTATACACTGACCATCAACCTCTAATATTTTCTCTTGGTAATCGTAATTATAACGGTAAACTAAAAAGGTAAAAGGCTCGCATTGAGGAATACAATTGTCGCATAATATACAAACCAGGAAGGACGAACCATTTAGCGGATGCTTTATCGTGCTTACCTACAAGTTTGGGAAACGAGAGTACCGAAGTCGGAATGAGAACAGTAACGGCCAGTGAGGATGGCACTAGTACAACAGGAGCCACGGTACACAGCGCCCTCCAAAACAACACCGACTTAACACCTTTCATCGAATATCCTATAAATACTTTTCATACTCAAATCATATTTTCAACGGGCTCTGACACTCATACTGAAGGAAACCCTTACCCAGGTTACACAAGGCACCTTGTATCATTCAAAATTATTACGAATGATAAATTAATGGGTATGCTGAAAAGGTTACTTAACCCATCAACAACAAATGGCATACAAATACCGGAGGGAAACTTACAATTGCTGCAAGACGTGTACTTAGAAGAACTTACTCTATACAAGGTTAGGATAGCTCAAAAACTCGTGAAAGATGTCCAGAACGCAGAGGCAATTTGCACAATTATTCAAGAAAAACACCACCGGGCTCGTTGAAATCCTAAGGAAAATACCTTGCAAATACTAGAAGAGTATTATTTCCCAAAGAAGAATAGCCTCGTAAATAAGTACACTTCGACCTACGATATTTGTAACCTCAACAAGTATGATCTCCACCCATAACATACGCCATTATGTGATACTCCCGTTCCTAAATACCCATGCGAGATCCTTCATGTCGACATCTTCGACGTTGTCGATGAAAAGCACCTTAGCTATTTAGATTAATTTTCTAAATTTGCTAAGCTATTCTACATAAAGAATAAATCCTCTCCTCATTTAAAATACAAATTTACCAAATTATTGCATTATTTCACTGCCCCCAAGATATTGGTTGCAGATAATGAATGAGTATTCATTAGTCCAACAGTTCTTAATTATCTGCATTCCCTAAGAATACAAACCTAATTCACGCCAACCCAGAGAAGCGAGGTCAATGGTCAGGTAGAACGATTCCAACCTACTCTGATAGAAATACTCCGTTGCATCAAACAAGAGTTCCCGGAACTTTCAGGAAGGTACTAAGAGACAATACAGTCACAATAACCACGGTTTCTGGCAAGAGCCTACATAAAGCCCACGTAACGTCAACATGAAAAAAGAGAGAAACAAAAAGAAGCAATCAACCAGTCAGTGAGACAAATCGTAAATTAGTATGCAGCCCATAAGCAAACTAAAATGGAAAACTACGATCCTCCATGGTATGACAAGTCGGTAATACATGGAGAAGAGGAACAACGTTCCTATGGAGTTCATAAGCCTCCGCTAAAAAACTTCAGAAACTAAAAGACAAAAAAAATTTTTTTTGTAACAAACCATTCCAAAACAATCAATCAATGTCGGTCGGTCCGATAGTCATCACCGATCACCAGCTCATCACCACTTTTTACATATATATATAATAATACTTCGTCAAATTTTGATTTTCGTCAAATTTTATTTTCATATATTTTGGATTTACTCCCCTTCGCCAAAGAAGTTTCACTTCAAAAAAAATATTCCCAGTGTAGGACTCGAACCACACGCTTTCGGTTTGCACGTCCTACTCTCTAACCACTGCGCCACTAAGACATTGCAATTGTATTTGCTTAAATAGCTCCAATATAATAATAACCTCATCAGATTTTGATTTTCATCACATTTCATTTTCATATTTTTTGGATTTGCTCCCCTTCGCTAAAGAAGTTTCACTTCAAAGATTTAACCAACTCATTTGACTTCTTTAACCTAATACACAAAACAATTAACCAACTAATTTGACTTCTTATCCTATTATAATACCAAACAAACAAGAAATTTAACCAACTAATTTGATTTTTTTGCCCTTTTTTTTTTATATTATATTAGTATTTATTGAATCTCCTATATAAATACATAGGAGAATAAGGTTACAATTCTTAAAAAACTAATACACATGTGTTCCTCCTACAATGAAGAGGAAGGAGTTCACTTAGCACTACGAGCCTCTAATTAATCAAAAGGGCAGCACGATCGTTACGGATCAGTCGAGATGAGTTCTTTGTATCGACAAGGACTCTGGCTAGGGGATTAACCTGTCGAACTAGTTTATCCATATAAATAGCATTACGCTTGAAACATTCATCTTTGACAGGTGGTACTTCCAGGTCCTTGTGAATGTCTTCATTCCTGATAGCTCCCGTGTAGAATTGCAGGACTCTATGCATATTTTGTGGTAGTAAACAATTTATTTTGTAAATCAAACTCTCATGTCATACTCGATCAAACGCTTGTGCTACATCAAGGAATACTGCTGAGCAATATTCTCGCTGCTCAAAGGCAGTTCTTATTTCCGAAGTAACTCTGTTGACTTGCTCAATCGTTCCATGTTTTGCTCGAAAACCAAATTGATGATCTGGGATTGAATTATTTGCTTGTAACTGGTGATTGAGTTTGGCTTTAAGAACCTTCTCAAATAGCTTAGAAAGACATGGAAGCAGACTTATAGGTCTATATGAAGAAGGACATGTCCTATCCTTCCCGAGCTTTGGATCCATTATAATAACCGATTTCTTCCATTGCTTTGGAAAGTACCCAATTCGAAGGATAGCATTGAAGAGACACGAGAGAAAAACTATTGCTGCGTTTGAAAGTTCAGTTATCATTTTTGGCACAATTCTATCATAACCAGCACATTTTTTTTGGGTTTCCTTATAATAGATACAATCTCACTAGAGCTTGTTTTTAATGGAGACATATCTACTGAATTTGTGATTGTCTGGTGAGGAAGCACAAATTTGTTAGTTGGTAGATTAGGTTGAAACACGTGCTAAAGATGGTTGGCAAATACATTAGCCTTCTCTTCATCTGACCGAGCCCAAATTCCGTTTCTGTCTCTAATAGGTGAATCCAGCTCCACAGGAGTTTTTAGCGATTTTTGCGCTTTCCAAAGTGAAAAATGTAATGTTTGTGGGTGATAGGTTATAGATATAGCGCCTTTGAGCCTCGAACTGGTCGCTTAAAAGTGCTTTGGTTAATTTTGTTGTTGCATCTTTCAGCCTTTGTTTAGCAGTAGGAGATCTGCGCTGTTGCCATTCTCTTCTCAATCGTCGTTTAGAAGCAACCAGTTCTTCAATTTCCCTATTTGAGAACGATTTTCTCCTGAACTTGTGAGCAACAATCGCAGGCGTTGATACCTCAGCTGCAGCCCAACCAATACGACACTTAACTCATAAACAGATTTGTCAATATCGCTTTCAGAGTTGATCGCAGGTGCAATTTCTATGTGAGAACTAATATACTTTTTATATTGCAACCAATTAGTTTTATTAGATATGAGTCTATAAGGGCGATCCTCAAATATTGGAAAATCGAGTAAAATGATATCAACGGGGGAGTGATCGGAAGAGAGTTCAATGCTCTGATATGAGGTTTCTAGGTATATTTTTTGTGATACCAAAGTCGATGATATCGGGAGTTTTGCTTGGATCCGCCGGCCAGTATATAGGCCTACCCGGAGAAACGAAATCTAGATTGTTTTTACAATTTACAAGAGTGCTGTAAAGTTGCCGACCTTTTGGATTTACTAAACGAGACCCCCAATAAGTGTGTTTAGCATTGTAGTCACCGGACGCCAAAAATCGTGCTCCAAGGCTATCAAAGAAATTTTTAAAATCATCCGCAGATATAGAAAATCGTGGAGGACAATATACAGCAGATAACGTCAGATTACCATAACGCATTTGTAACCTGACCGAAGTTGCTTGTAAATAACTAGATGAGTACGGCTCTAGGGTCTGGTGTTTAATACACTTTCTTATAATAATGGACGTATCACCATGAGCCTTTCCATGCGGATGATTTGTTGTATAAACTAAATACTCTGGTATAAAGAAGTTGTTTTTGCTAGTCAAATGAGTCTCACAGACTAACATCACATTCTACATTGTTGTCCTCTAGATACTTCATCAACTCTAGTTTGTGCTGTGAGACGCCATTTGCGGTCCAATGAGTTATTTCTAAATGAGCCATTATGGGGAATTTAATTTATCCAAAATTTTCATTTGGATTTTCATCATCTCGTGAAAAGAGTTTTGCATCATTAAGATTGACTGATTCAGGGTCTGTAATAAATTCAACAACATAGATTCACTAGAACTTTGTGGTTGCAATAGTGGGTCATTACACGCATTTAGAGTTAGGATAGTTTGTGACATTGGTTTATTATGTTGAGACATTGGAGCCTTATTCTTCACAATCTTCTTCGCAATTTGTTGTTGAATGCTTAAACGCAGTGCAACTGCATACGACACATTTTAAGTTAAAGGAATATTAAGTGGTGGATTCTGTACGGATAGCCTCACGGCTAAAACTGGCGGAATTTTTTTGTGACTACAAACGGTTCTTCAACTCCTTATATACAGGACAACCTCGATAATTGGCTGTATGATTGCCCCCATAGTTACTGCATTTTTTAAGATCAGTATTATCGCGACTTAGTTTACAGGTTGCGGTTTCATGCAAGTCTCCACAAGCTACGCATACTGAACGAAAGTTGCAATTTGTGCATTGCACAGGATTTACTCGTTTGTGAGGCTCGATGAAGTAAACATTTAAGGTTGTAAATGGGATGCACTTCATTTTTCTTTAAATGCTGCAACTTTGGGGCCAACTCAATTTTGTACATTGGCTGTGGGATTTTGTTTTTATTAAACATATTAATTACTACTTTGACTTCAAACCCTTTTTCTTCCAGTGCAGTCTTAATATCGCTACAATCCACAGAGGGTTCAATGCCCTTAATTACAACAACCAGCCCTTTACTACTTTTAAGTTGATAGGTATAGTAGTTTCTTTTAGACTCTCTAAGGTACTTTGTTACAGAACTGTAGTTTGCTTCCGTATAAATTTAGACCTTAGTTTCTTTTATATTACCCTTGGTAATAGGGACAATATGAAAGTTATTCTTGCCAACTATTCTTTGGATAGCATCTACCAGTCTATTCGAGCTTTCTTCACGAACATATATTGGGGGAGGTTCCGCGGTTTTAGGTTTTGAAGAGTTTTTGTCAGGTTCATCTTTTTCAGCCAGTAGCTGGAACCTATTACTTTCCAAAATCGTTTTTTAGCATTATTATTTTTTTGCGGGCTTAGTTTACGTTTATTGTGGAATTGTATATAGCGGTCAATACCTGTCTACACTGCTGCTTTATTTTCATGAGTCCCGTTTTGTATGCGCAGATTTTGACTACCTGCTGGTGACACAGTTGTCTTATTTATTGCTTTTGCTGGCATAGCAGAATTTTTTCTATTGCATGCTTGTTCTTGTTTTGGGTTATTAATATCGCTATTAAATGTTTCCGTGTTTGTTGTTGTTACAGAAACTGCATGTGATGATGCAATCGAAGATGTAGCTGAGAACACTTTTGTTGTTCCTGAAACTGCACTAGCTGTTGAAATAACAGCTGTGCTTTGTGTTCTGTTTATTGTAGCGTTAAACACAGTATGGGTATGAATGAGGTGGTTGAGGGGAAGAGCACTCGGCACTCCATGGGAATGAGTGACTAGTGCTTACTGTACTAGACAACAGAACAGGAGAGCAAGATCGTGCTCTTTCTACGGCCGGCTGAGCGGTTAATAAGGAACCTTTGTTTTTGTTCCTGGTATCATTAGCGAGAAACGAGAAATAAGCATTTCTCGATGTTATTATTTGTACTGTTAGGATTTGATATGAAGCAAATAAAATAAAAAGTTATTAGCTGCGAGGTAAACGTCCGAATTATTTAAGTAAATCAATTTGGCTTCGACGTAGAATCTGAATTACATTGTTATTCTTTTTCAAATTTAGAAAAGTAATTTCTTAAATTGTTTAAACATAAGTTGAATATAGTTGTAACGAATCCTGTATCCTGAAATTGAATCACATTGTTAATATTTTCAAAATTTCTTTAAGAATGCGTTATCTAGTATAATCTAACTTTCCTTTAGGACCTCTATCTCGGCCACCATATACGAGCAAAGATCGTTATTGATATCCTTTCGCTAGGGGAATTCAGAATCATCAACGGCCACTTCAATCTCACCCTCGTCGTGATCCTTACAGCCTGCTCCAGAAGCAAATGCATAACATAAGTGATGGACATGAGTACCAACATAACGCCATAAACAAAAATAAAAAACGAATATTACGTAGCCCGCGTAAATTCAAAATTCCCGATATTTTTTGAACAGACCTCGTACACTATATTTCTTCTTTTATTATTTGGGCTTTGAGGGGACCCAATTCCTGAGCATGCAATGTACAATTTTCCGTTTGAAAAGTATGATTCTCACAAATTAACGCCACAATATTGGCCTATATGGCCCTATGCTTTATTTATATTATATTTTATGGTCATGCTACAATATTAGCCAAATTACACTGGAAATTGTAATCCAGTTGATATTAAAGATACTCGCAGTATAATTACTATTTGTCATCTTCCTTTATTCTTCTTTATACTGGCTTCGATGATGTTATTCTGTAGTTGTTTGATACAGAGTTCCTTAAGCAATCACCGAACTTAAAAATCCGATAGGGAAATTAACGCTTTCATCTTCATCCGTCATTGTATCGATCGACATGTAAATTTTCTCTTCCCTCGGATCATTTTTTGAACAGTACTCGTACAATATTTAGTCAAATTTTTTTTTTCAATCTAAATAATAAGTTCTCTCATAAAACGTATGTTTTATTCATTTTCATGGCGACTGTACACGTGTGCGCCAGTACAATATTTAATCCGCCGTGAGCTGGGTTCGAACCTGCGTTTTGCGCTCCGGAACTCGGAACTATACATACGCTGCAATTCAAACTTTTTCGCTGATGTTATGATATGCATAGAATCGAGAACAGCAAGACCGAACAATAACCTTATTCCAACAGATACACCACACGAAGTTCTCTTTTTCTCATTTTCGTCTTAATTCACGATGTTGTCTGCTTTCTATGATTGTCAAACAAAAACTAAATGACGCAGATTGTTCAAAATTGACAGTAGTTTATTATCAGAAGTAAGTTGACAGCAGCATTTGAAGTAACTACGCTGAAAGTTCAAGAAGTCAGTGATGTGTCCATCTGCCCTCATAGTTATGTATATAAAAATTGAGTTTTAATATACTTGTAGGAGAGTCAGTGTCATTTGAAGCATTGTAAAGCAAGCAATTCATTCATTTAAAGTGGGACAAGAAAGAGACAGTGTGCTTCATTGTTTGTGCTTTGCTTTGTTTGTGTTTCGTGTTTAAATCGGCCAATATGTCAATGGGCATCACTTCTGCGAAAACTAATGTTGCATCATTTCAAACAGTTATTGCCTAAACGTAGCCGAAAGAATTTTCCTGTATGTCTTCGCTTTCAGCGATTCGATCCATACGGGAGCAGCATACAGAATAACTGAAGTAACCACTCTTGCTCGTCTGCTTTAGAACTTCCGATATTTGAAAGCATCCCGGATCCCTAGGTACTTTACAGCCTTTTTATGCCGCACCATGAGGTCGCCGACTCGTACCGAGCAAAATTCAATGCTCTTATTGCTGGTAACCAGAACCATCTCCGTCATTTGCTCTGCAAAACACAGTTTTGAGCATCTAAGCTACGCTGTAACCAAGCCAATAGCTGTATTTGCCGATTGCTCAACGGCACTTATCTCCTAAGCCGTTATCACCAGACATAGGTCATCAGCAAAGCCTACATAAGTGCAGTTTCGAGGTAGCTGCAAAAGCAACACCTGTTGGTACATAAGGTTCCACAAAAGAGGTCCCAACACCGAACTCTGAGGAATCCCCGCCGTAACTCTGTACACATTACTTCCTTCGTCACTATCATTGTGCAAGTACTTCTCCGACAAGTAAGACTTTATCAATTGTTTGAGGTATATCGGCGTCCCGTTCTACGAACGGATGATGTGCAACCACTTTTTTGCAGAAAAAAACAAAAAAATATTGTATAAAACAGAAGACAGTTCAACAAAGAAACCAATTAGTGCTGTTGCTGTCCTGATTATTTTAAGTACAAGATAGCGGTTAAATTGGTTTCTGTGGTGCCTAATTAAGTACATAGGCAGTCAAAATTCTAATTTTTTAAAAATAAAACAAAATTACGCGCTAAAAATTATTTGCGTTTGCGGTACGCTTTGCGTTCAAATGAACATTGCAACAATATGGGATAAATCATCATTTACTGGAAGACCGAGGTATCTACACAAGACGCAATGACATTCGTAAGAAAATAAGGAAAACCAGACCTCTTTATTACAATGAACCTCTATCCAAATGCAAAACTCCAAGTTCGGAATGACTGTGTAAATCGAGGCTTTCATTTAAAAGTCCAAAAGCTTTTCTTTTTATGATAAATAAGGTACGAGGTCTGTTCAAAAAGTATCGGTAATTTTGAATTTACGCGGGCTACGTAATATTCGATTTTCGTTTTTTTATTGCATTATGTTGGTACTCATATCCCTCACTTAAGCTATCAAGGTTGGCCATTTTGAATATTTAGTTTATATTTGACAGATGTTTTGCTTGCACGTGTTTTGGCGCGTCTTCGTTTTTGCCTACTCCAAAAAAATGGATCAAAGAATTTGTAGCATAAATGAGGGACATGACTACCAACATAACGTCACAAAAAAATCAAAAACCGAATGTACGTAAATTCAAAATTTGCAATATGATTTTAACAGACCTCGTATTTGGTCCTAGACGCTTTCGTATGTACGCGCTAGAATGGCAATAACGTGGATTACCACATATACATTTACTCTTGTGGCTTACAAATTTAGTCAGGCTAGACCATTTAATTGCTAACTCGCCATGCATAAATGAGGGGAAATGTTTCTAAACATTTACAAAAGGATTTCAGAGCCAAACGTCAACTGGCGATGACGGCTATCCAAAACATAGACGATTATCACCCGATGAAGTTGGACATAAAGCCACTATTCGTAATCACAAAATCGACAATTGCCTTGCATATATAAACGTAGAACTATGCAGTTACGTAAAATCGATAAAGTAAATATCTTCTTTTTTGACAGAACCATCGCATTAAGCATTACGCATTAAGCATTTTAATTAAATAAAGGGGTGGAATATTTAGCATTAAAATCTACCAAAGATTTTGGATTCACCTTACCATGAAATTCAAATATATATGCAACAATCAATATACCGTATTCACGAGAGACAATCTATGACCATTCCCATCTTTAACAGAACATTCAAGATGAGTGTCGCTTGAGTTGGTAACAAAAAATTGTTTATGACATAATGTTGTCATAAGTTATTACGAGTAGTAATGAATGGATGCGCCTGACGGCGGGAGAAAACCATTTTTAATTAATTTACTATTAGCGAATTAAGACCTGGTAGAAAAACTGTCCTTGCTGTGGCATCGTCCGGCATAGCAGCAACACTTTTGGAAGGTGGACGAACTGCCTATTCCACATTTAAACTTCCACTGAATATATGTAATGAGGACGTCTCTAGGGTTTTCAAAAGTTCAATACAAAATAAGGTCAGCAAATTTAATCAAAATTGCAGATTGATGAGGCATTAGACATGACAATGCAAGATTTGCGTAACAGAAACCGACTGTTTTATTTTCTGGAGACTTCCATCAAATTTTGCCAGTTATAGCAAGTGGGGACCAGAGCAGACGAAGGCCGTATCTTTGACCACGTATAGTCTAGTTATATCGTCCAAAGAAGATAATACACAATTTTCTGAAGACTTACTCCAAATAGGTAATGGTGAATTTCAACCCGGAAATGTCAAGTTCAATCTTATAACCCGATATTAGTAACATAACCACTAAGACACTAAATTAATTTAAAGAAAGGACTTTACTATCATCTTCTTTCAAAATCAGCATCATCACAAGTCTACTACTCCTTTGACGCAATCATGGATAGGGAGGAGGCAGTACATTATCCAACTGAATTTTTGAATTCTTTGAGCCCCTCCGGACTTTCGCAATATAAATTGATATTGAAAGTAAGTTCACCTATTATTTTACTAAGGAATTTAAACCCAACCAAACTGTGCAACGGTGCAAGAAAGAAGTTAATTTGAAAAAAAAATGTTATCGAATGTAGAATATTAACTAGATGCGGAACTGGTGAAACTGTTTTGAAACCAATAATAACGACGATACCCTTAGATTTGCGTTTTCAGTTCAAACGGATCTAATTTTCAATTATGTTAACATTTGGAATAGCAATTAAAAAAGCACAAAGACAATTTTTAAATGTTGCAGTAATTGATTTTCACACGGCCAGTTGTATGTTGCACTATCCCGTGTAACTTCTAAACATAATATGTTTGTACCCAAAGAAATGTTTTAGTTTATTTGTATAAGTATATATTCTTTACTTATTCAAACATTTGCGGGATTGAAAAATAAATTTAAAAAGTAACCTTATATTCCAAGTAGGATGCAACAGGCTAATGCGAGACTATGAAAAAAAAATTAGGTATACATACATATATGATCTGCTACCCGAGCTAAAAGTAATGCCTCAAAAATACGAGCTAAGCCAGAAGCGATTATCATTGCGGCAAAGGGTGATGTGTCTTACGCTGACATACTCCGAAAGGTGAGAGGTAACCCTGAGTTAAAGGCTTTGGGCAATGACACAACAAAGATAAGAAGGACTGTGAAAGGGGAGCTTTATTTGCAGTTGAAGAGGACTGATGGTGAAAGTAAACTTAAATCCTTCCATTCAACCTTAAGTGATGTTATTGGAGAGGTGGCAGAGGTAAAAGCAAAATCGCATGAGATAACGGTCATATGCAAGGACTTGGATGAGATTACAGAGGCAAATGAAATCTGCGAGGCGATAAGGGAGACATGCAATATTTCATCCATCAATGAATCTGCAATCCGGAGCATCCGAAATGCATACGGTGGAACTCGGACGGCTTTTATATCCTTGCCTGCAGCTGATGCCAAAAAGGTCTTGGAAGTAGGGAAGATTAAAATCGGGTGGGTCTTATGCAGACTCAGACAGGCAGACAAGGAGCCGGTGAATAGATGCTTCAGATGTCTCGAATATGGTCACATTGGGCGCAACTGCAAAAATGACGTTGATCGAACACGATTGTGGTGAGGAAGGTCACCTAGCGAGGAATTGTAAAGGACCCACGAAGTGCATGTTTTGCTCAGAAAAACACGATGCACGCAGCACGGAATGTCGTGTTTATAAGGCAGCTGTGAAGAAGCGCAATTAATGAGGATACTACAATTAAACCTCAATCATTGTGCGGTTGCGCAGGATCTTCTTGTGCAGCACGTTAAGGAAGCTAAGGTCGATATTGCTATACTTAGTGAGCAATACAAAAATTTTGTTGGACAACAATGGCTATCTGATTTGACTAGCACTTCAGCAGTTTGGATTTGCGGTCAAGATATGCCGTTGGGAATGCATGTGAAAGCAGACCAGTTCTACGTGCGAGCAAACTTTGCTGGAACTCATGTATACAGCTGCTATACTCCTCCCCGGCTGGACATACACGAGTTTGAAGGAGTCATTGATAGCTTGGTACAGGACGCTAGAGGAAAAAGTCCAATTATAGTCGCTGGGGACTTCAATGCGTGGTCGACAACATGGGGATGCAGTAGGACAAATTCTAGAGGTCGTATATTAGTGGACGCCATGTCTTCGCTGAACCTTTTTGTGGCAAACAACACCACAGTGCAGACATTCCAGCAGGGTTCAAGAGGGTCCATAATAGACTTATGTTTCATGGATAGTAATCTCCTGCGGAAATCCTCTTGGCGAGTCAGCAAGACATATACGCATAGTGACCATCATGCTATTATCATCGATCTCGACACACATAGACGCACTGACACTGATACTTGCAGATCTAGTGTTTTTGGTGGTTGGAAGCAATATACGTTTGATCAGGAGGCATTCACATACATCTGGAACGACTGGTCCCTACCGGTTGTGCCTGCGAATATTTTCGCACAGAATGTAGCACAGGCACTTGCTATGTCATGTGATGCCTCTATGGTACGAAAATTTGGGACAAATAGACGGAAGCCTGTTTACTGGTGGAATCAGGATATTGCAGACCTCCGTTCCCAATGTCTCCATGCGCGCCGTGTATATCAACGGTGTAGGAATGATGAACTTAGAAGTCTTCTACAGGAGCAGTTTAGATTGAAGCAGCGTCTGCTTAAACATGCTATACGCGACAGCAAAAAATCTTGCTTCGCCGAGCTGTGTGAATCGGCAAAAATCGATCCATGGGGGTTAAGTTACAAAGTTGTCATCAAAAAGCTGAAAGGTGGCAATTCAAAACAGCCAACTTGCCCTAAATTGCTACGTAGGATTGTGACAACACTGTTCCCGCGCTATGAGAGAAGTAACCTGAGCTATACCGACTCATACCACAGTGGAGATGTCATGGATGTTCAAACGACGGAAGTGTTAGAATTGGCGAAGACACTTAAGGCTTCAAAGGCACCAGGGCCAGATAGGATTCCCAATAAAGTACTGAAACTTGCTATGCTTGAACGTGCGGACACCTTTAGCTTTATAGTTGTTGCCTGCAGGAGGGAATTTTTCCGGATAGATGGAAAATTCAAAAGCTGGTTCTAATACCAAAAGGAAATAAGCCACCTGAGGAGCCTTCTTCTTATAGGCCCTTGTGTATGTTGGATTCTGTGGGAAAAATATTTGAACGGATTGTGCGAGATCGCTTAGAAACTGCAATAAGTGCTGCTGGCGGCTTTTCACAACATCAATATGGTTTTCGTAAGGGGCGCTCAACGATTGATGCAATGAAAGTGGTCAAGGACATCGCCGAAAACGCCATTAAAGGTACGCGATGGAAAGGTGGCACTAAGAAATATTGTGCTGTAGTGACGATCGATATCCAAAACGCATTTAACACTGCAAAGTGGCAGCACATTATGGAAGCTCTTAGAGGGTTCAACGTTCCACATACCTGATCCGAGTGGTAGCCGACTATTTTAGCAGAAGACGGTTAACTTACTGTGCGGAGGGTAGAGAGCTCGAGTATGAAGTCTCAGGAGGTGTACCGCAGGGGTCAGTTTTAGGCCCCCTGTTATGGAATGCTTTGTATGATGGCGTCCTAAATATTAAAAAGCCAAACAACGTAAGGGTGGTGGCCTTTGCCGATGATTTGGTAATTGTGGTTGTGGCTAAGTTTATTGACGAGCTCAGGTTTGACTGCAACGATGCTGTTAGGAGAGTTGGTGTCTGGCTGAGTCAAAAAGATCTGCGCCTTGCTGAGCACAAAACGAAAGTCCTGCTTGTCAGCAAACGCAGACTGACGGAACACCTTAGCGTAACGGTTGGCGACCTCGAAATTGTATCAAAGCCATCTTTGAGGTATTTGGGAGTTGAATTGGACTCAAAAATGACGTTCAAGCAACATTTGACACTAACAGCCGCTAAAGCATCAAAAATATCAGGAGCTGTTCTAAGCCTGATGCCGACTTATGGAGGACCACGGGAACGCAAGCGACGGCTGTTAGCAAGTGTCGTAACGTCGGTTCTAGTCTATGCTGCGCCGATTTGGTCTGATGCTAGTAAAATACACTCATACATGAGAGAAGTGAACTCAGTCTACAGATCATGTGCAATCCGCGTCTGTGCTGCTTTTCGAACGGTATCCAGCGATGCAATCCTGGTCATGGCGAGTATGATGCCTGTTGACATAGTTGTTGCAGAAATAAGTCGGCTGTTTGACGCTAAGAGGACCACTGGTGAAGTGAGAAGGCTAGATGAAAGGGCCCTCAGTATGGTGGAGTGGCAGAGGAGATGGCAAAGTTCTGACAAAGGCAGGTGGACCCATCGGCTCATTAACAACGTCGAAGAATGGGTTCGCAGAAAGTTTGGCGAGGTAAACCATCACCTAGCCCAGTTCCTGAGCGGTCACGGGTGCTTTAAGGAGTACCTGTATAAGCGGGGATATGATGATGATCCCTTCTGTCCGAGTTGCACAGGCGAAAACGAAAATGCAGAACACGTTTTCCTGCATTGCCCTAGATTTGTTGTTGCCAGATCAATGATCTCATCTGCGTTTGGTGAAGTGCTGACTGTGTCGAACTGCATCCGGCATATGTGTGAATCGCAGCTAAATTGGGACGTGGTAAGTCAGGCTGCAGCTCAAATCATGACAGAGCTGCGGCGTATTGAACGATTACGACGAGTCCAGACGAACGAAGACGTGATAGGTCATTAGTTTGATATTGACAAGAAGTTGTAACGTAAATTTGTTTTGATTTACATGAGGTAAAAGCAGACTTTGAGCTTTTATGCTCCCTCTTTCCTCCTAGACGTAATGCTTTGCGGTAGTGCCAGGGGGACTGCAGGACTTGGGACGGTGGGGTTTAGTGGGTGCAAGTCCCACACTTCGAATAGTAGATTCGTTCGGGTTTTAATGATTCCCCATCGGTAAAAAAAAAAAAAAAAAAAAAAAAAACCCGAGCTAAGCCGAGTCGGGTTGCTAGTATCATAAGGTGCGTTACAAAATTAAAAGATTTTTGATTTCTTCAAAACGAAACTCTGTAGGGTATCACAATGTTCTACAAAAATGTGTGGAATGCAAAATAACAAACTTATAACGGTATTTGGTAAAAATTGTTAGTGTAAAGTTTTAAGCAAATCAAAAAAAGAGTTTTTTTTGCTGTTGCATTTCTATAGAACCATTTCCGTTTTATTATTATTTTGTAATAAATTTTTTTTTTTTTTTTTTTTTTTGCGTTCTTTATTATTTATTGCATCACTTTGAATACAACACAAAGCCTAACAATAATTGAGAAATCTTAAAAGCTAATGATGTTTTAAAAGTTTCTATAGTGGTGAGCTAAAGAAACTTTCCAGTGTTGCGTGGTCCTCCCAGGTTTATGGGGCAGGAAAGTCATTCCGACGAAGGCGCGTGCGACAACTCATATACGATAGTGATCGAGCTAGTGGATTAGGATGTTCCGAGAGCTTAACAAAATATTTTTGTTTCATTTTGTCCAATTCGGTTTTAATTAGTGGGACGTTAAGGTTTCTGTGGATATTCGCGTTCGAAATGTACCAGGGAGCACCTGTTAAGAAACGAAGTATTTTTGATTGGGCTCTTTGGATGACTTCAACGTTACTTGGGCTTGCATTCCCCCAAAGCTGGGAACCGTATGTCCAGATAGGCTTTATTAAGCTGTTATATAACAGCACCTTTAGATCGAGGCTTAGCCCAGATCTTGGGTTTAAGAGCCAGTGAAGAGACTGGGCTTTTAATTTCATAGAAATTATTTTGGCTTCTATATGCTTCCGCCAGGTGAGTCGTCTGTCCAAATGTACTCCTAGGTAGGTGACTTCAGTACAGTGTGGTACGGTGGTGTTGTTAAAAGTAATGGACGGACAGTCTCTCTTGTTTAAGGTGAAAGTTACATGCTTGCATTTATCCGGATTGACTTTTATACGCCAATTGTCTAGCCAGTTCGATACCAGTTGTAAATGATCACTTAGCTCTTTCGTCGCTTTTTTGGGGCAGCGAGAGTGACTGATGATTGCAGTGTCATCCGCAAAGGTTGATGTAATAAGGCGGGGATTTAAAGGTATGTCAGCAGTGAAAATGACATATAAAAGCGGACCGAGAACACTGCCTTGTGGGACGCCAGCATTGATGTGGTACTCGTTTGAAGTGAAATTTTTGCATCTCACCACGAATAACCTTTTAGTAAGGTATGACTCTAGTAGTTGGTGTGAGCTCTGTGGAAGCACGCTTTTTATTTTGTGAATGAGACCAACATGCCATACACGGTCAAAAGCTTGAGCAACATCAATGAATATAGCTGAACAGTATTCTCGGTGCTCAAAAGCCGTTCTGATACCCATAGTGACACGGTTTACTTGCTCGATTGTACTGTGTTTTGATCTAAACCCGAATTGATGTGTGGGGATTATGTTGTTTGCGTTTATATACGGTATGAGCTTCTTAATAAAAATCTTTTCAAATAATTTAGATAGCACCGGCAGCAAACTTATAGGCCGATAAGAGGACACCATTGATTTGTCTTTACCAACTTTAGGGATCATAATTATTACAGACTTCTTCCAAAGTGCTGGGAAGTAGCCCACTTTGAGTATTGCGTTAAAGAGCATTGCAATGAATGATATTGCACAGTTTGGTAGCTCAATAATCATCTTGGGAGTGATGAGATCGTGTCCAGGCGCTTTCTTTGGGATTAAATTATGAATTGCTGCTCTTATCTCAATTGAATTAGTTTTAAGCACGCTGCAATTAGCCAATGGAGCGCATGGCTGCAAGGGAAGTTGAAACCCGTTTCTTGGCAAGTTTGGTTGAAAGACGGATTTGAGGTGGTTAGCAAAAGTGAAAGCCTTTTCCTCGTCAGATCTCGCCCAGTTTCCACTTTGATCCCGGATGGGGCTGTCAGCTGTTATTGGTGGATTCATGCGGTCTTGTGCTCTCCAAATCGAAAACTTGGTACTCGTTGATGAAAGGTTTTCAATGTAGTGCCTTTGGATTTTGCGATCTTCAGTCTTAAGAGCATTTCTTAACTGTTTTTTAGCAGTTTTGAGTCTTTGCAACGAAGCGGGCGATCGACTGATCTGCCATTCACGTCTTAGCCGGCGTTTTACTGAGACTAGCCGTTCAATTTCCGCACTAGTTAATACGACAGTATTCTTGGAGCCCGGTTGTACATTCGGTGTCGTGGCAACAGCAGCGCTCGCAATGGTTATGTTGAAATGTTCCAGAGACTTGTCAATGTCTGTTCCGGTATCAAGTTTTGGCCTCATACAAATGTGGGTGCTGACGTATTTTTTATACCTAAGCCAATCAGTCTTCCATGAGGTAAGCTTTAGGGAAAGATCACCTTTTGTGGGATGCTCCAGTAAGTGAAAAGTGACTGGAGAATGGTCTGAAGATAGCTCGGCATGAGTTTCCGTTGAAATAACACTACGAGAGATATTACGAGTAACTGCAAAGTCAATTAGGTCAGGAATTTTCCTTGGATCCGCTGGCCAATATGTAGGCCTTCCCGGAGAAGCAAAGTTGAGTTTGTTGATTGGATTTATTAATGTGTTGTAGAGCTGTTTTCCTTTAGGATTTGCAAGTCTAGAGCCCCAGTGAGGGTGTTTAGCATTAAAGTCACCTGCCGCAAGAAATTTGGACCCTAGGGTGTCGAAGAACTGCTTGAAGCACGATTCGGAAATCGAAAATCGGGGTGGACAGTAGACGGATGAAAGCGTCAAATTTCCATTTGAAGTTTCGATGACAATCGACGTAGCCTGCATATAGTTTTGCGAGTATGATACCGACTTATAGTGTTTTAGTCGCCTTCTGATGAGTATACCCGTTCCGCCATGTGCTTTGCCATCAGGGTGGTGTGTGGCGTAGAAGGAGTAGCCCGGGATCTCAAATTTATATTTATTTGTAAGGTGCGTTTCAGAGAGCAATAAAACATCAGTTTCTGTCTCGGATAAGTATTTTATGAGCTCAAGTTTGTGTTTCGATACGCCGTTTGCGTTCCAGGAAGTTATTTTGAACGAAGGCATTTTAAGTACAGAGTTTTTGTAAGATTAGATTTTGCGTTTTTAATATCTCTTGAAGCATATTTTGCATTAATAATGTAGTCTGGGACATACATTGTATAAAATTAGCAATCATATTTTCAAGAGAGCTATGTGGTGTGGGTGGTGTTATTTCCTGGGTTATACAATGCTGTGGGACTTCATTCTTCTGAGATTGTTGGAGTGTACGCTTGGTAGTATCTGTTACTTTCTCTGGCACTACGGTGGATATTTGTTGCGAGCCAGGTCGCAGTGCGGATGCGTATGTAATGTTGGGAGTGGTAGTTAGGAAAGTACGTGGATCTTGCATCGTGGCTTTTGTCTCAGGTCGGTTATGGGCAGTTGCAGTTACTTTGCGCTGATTCATTCGGTTTTTCAGTTCTTTAAAAACTGGACAGCCTCTATAATTAGCAGTGTGATTACCCCAGCAGTTACTACATTTTTTTGATGTTGTGTCTGTTTTGTTTGCAGTGCATTTTGAAGACTCGTGTAGGTCACCACACGATACACAGACAGAAGGTAGGGTACAATACGATTTCGTGTGCCCAAATTCCTGACAGTTTGTACACTGCACCGGGTCTTTGCGCTTGTGAGGTTCCTCTACAGTGATTCTGCGATGAAGCAAGTATTGTAAGTTGTATATTGGGTGAATGTTGTTTCTTTTTTCTGGTTTATTCACATGAGAGAGCTCGACCTTGAACATTGGCTGGGGGATTTTGCTTCTGTTCAAGATGTTAATCACAACCCTAGTTGGGAACCCTTTTTCCTCAAGAGCACTTTTAATTTCATTAGTGTCAACTCCAGCTTCTATTCCTTTTATAACCACTATCAGCCCTTTACTACTCTTAAGTTGGTACGTATAGTAGTTTTTGTTGGCATCACTGAGGAATTTCGAAACTATCCTGTAATTGTTCTCAGTGTAGATTTGCAGTTTAGTTTCATGCACTTTGCCTTTGGTTAACGGAACAATGTGAAAATTGTTGTTGCCGATAAGTTGCGCTACCTGTGATACAAGATTGTTTGAACTGCGCTCGCGAATGTAAATTGGGGGAGGCTTGGTTTGCTTGACTGCTGGGGCCTCTTCTACGTCGATGGGATCATTATCGCTGCTAAGAGCTTCAAATCTGTTACCTTTCAACACGTTGGGCTCATTGGTTGGGGTAGAAGAG
The DNA here is from genome assembly GCA_037043295.1 of Amiota minor. Classification (NCBI taxonomy): domain Eukaryota; kingdom Metazoa; phylum Arthropoda; class Insecta; order Diptera; family Drosophilidae; genus Amiota; species Amiota minor. The sequence continues at coordinate 28,965 of JBAMAW010001834.1, forward strand.
GTATTCGATCTCTTAGATTTGTTTCCAGAGTTAGGTTTTTGCGGACTGAGTTTCCGTTTAATCTGCACATAGCGATCAATTCCAGTCTGTACTGCCGAACCTTTTGATTTTGCGGTCTCCTTCTTGTGCGGGATAACTGTTTCCGTTATTTTACTGCCGACAGGGCTTTGCTTACTTTTTGAATGAATTTGACTTGCTGCTATAAGAGGAACAGAGTTAGCACTATAAGTTTTTTCTTTACCGTTTGTGCTGGATGTGTATGCTGTTTGTTCTCTCTGAACTGTATCAAATATGGGTGCCAAGGTTGTTGCAGTGACCAATGATGAAATTGAACAGGTAGTTGATGTTGTTGCTATTGATGCAACCGTTGTAGTAGCGGTTGTTGATGTTGTTGTGGGAGGTAGTGTACAGAGCATCACAGGTGAAGCACACTGTGAACTCCATGAGGTTTCATTGTTTGTGTTATAGCTTGTGATGTTGTTTGCGTTGTTGTTTGTTTGTTGGGCGGAGCTTGATTCTAATGACTGCGAGCGGATGGTGAAGTACCCGCAGTTGGAGAGCCTACGCTCAATCTGAGGAGCGCCAGTTCCACTCATCAGCGACACAAAAATTGGCCACGGATTTAAAATACCGTTGCACTTTTCGTTGTTAAAGTATAATTTTGTTTTTGGTGTAATGCTTGTTTTATTTTTTATTTATTTTTTTCAAAAAAGAATCAATAGCGCAAGTTTATTGACACGTCCTTACTCACCGACGATCAAACTTTTGTAATAAATAACATGATTTTATTTATGTAATTGACTTTAATTTAATTCAGTCACAAACTTATTCTCATTGAGTTCGGTCGTGCCTTTATCTTGTGTTCCTTGTCGATTTTCTTGACTAAACAAACAAATCAAAACAACCAACAACAACAAATTTTGTTCTTATTGTATTTGTTATCAAATTTTGCCAAATAGTTGTCGAATTTTTTATTGTTAATTTTTTCGGAGATGAGTTCAGGAGTGCCTCCGGATCGAGGAGGAGGCCCACCTCCGGGCCCAGGTATTAAACTGGAAAAGACAATTTCGCTTAAGTCCCGCTCTCCTGGGCCTAAATACCTGGTGGTGACAAGGATTAATAGTTCTGAATCCTTAAGCAATGTTTCTCCTTTTCTGATTAAAAAAGTGATTGATGGCATTTGTCCCAGCGAAGTGGAAATATGCAAACAGTTAAGAAATGGTTCATTATTAATAAAAACCAAAAACTTAATGCAAGCAATAAAATTAACTCAACTCCGCTCCTTATCACCAAATATAGAAGTAGAGGTAACGGAACATGCTATGCTGAACTATGTTAAAGCAGTTGTTTACTGCAATGATCTGAGAGGCATATCTGAAGACGTGATTAAAGAGGAATTAAAATCACAAAAGGTAACGGTAGCAAAAAAAATTATGAAGAAATCCGGTGACTCCCTTGTGGAGACGGGTTTGGTTATACTGACTTTCGAAGCTACTACAACTCTAGAACATATCAACATAGGCTATGAAAAAGTCAGGCTCCGACCTTATATTCCTCCCCCCATGCGATGCAACAATTGCCTCCGCTATGGACACACTGCTAAGAAACGCAAAGACAATAAAATCTGTCCATTCTGCGCTAATAATTACCATCTCAACATCGATCAAAATGAAATTTGCTCATTACCAAAAGCTTGCATTAACTGCAACAGGCACAAAATAGAGCAATGTAACCATTCAGCCTTTGACAAAAAATGCCCTACTTTTTTGAGAGAAAAGGAAATTCAGGCAATTACCACAATTGAAAAAGTTGATAGAAAAACAGCAAATGCTATTTATAGTAACAGACATCAACACAAGCCCACAACATACGCAACGTTAATCAAGCATAATTCTCCTGCACCAGCGACCTCGTCGACCTCGTCGACTATGACATCCACTACACCATCTAATAGCATGAGGACTACTGATCCAGCCAACAACAACAAACAACCATCCAGTACGCAAACAGGGTCCTCTCGTCAGCTAACGGATTACTCGGACTTAGCAATGGACACTAACAACGACCTTACTGGCCAATCGAAACAGGTACTGTTGTTACCAAAAAACACCTCGCGACGTAAGAGACTTCAGGTAGCAAAAGAAATAAATAACGGTAAACATAAAAATTAAACAAAACCTCTAACACAACTATTAACATAGATTCATCTGACAATATGTCATTTGAGTCTGGAGATAACAATTAGTACTAAATAGTATCAATATAGTCGCTGCGTGTGGTCGGGCTACGGGCACACCCATCAATGCTTCTTCAGTATGGGTGGGGGTGTCCGTGGCCCGGTCACGCGTAGCGACTTTAATCATATCAGAGGTGCCGGAGTGGCGCATGGTTTTGTCATTACAATTCAGTGCGTTACTCTTGCATCTCTGTATATCAAAAGCATATAGGAGTTGCAATGCAACATCAATTTAGCTTTATAATTTTCTTATTATCTTAAAATGTCATTAAAAATCATTCAATGGAACATTAATGGATACGTAACCCATTACAATGAACTCCTTTTGCTTATTAAAAAGTACAATCCTAAAGTTTTATCCCTACAAGAAACACACTTACATTCAACATCCAATATTCCAATCCCAATCAACTACAATATCTATAATGTCAATACCTCCCATACTAGATATGGAGGGGTTGGCCTTTTGGTGCATAAATCTCTAGAACACGCCTTAACAATGGTAACACCGACACCACTGAAATGGAGTTAATTTCTAAGATCAAATTTAAAATTATTTGTACATATTTTCCTCCTAATTCAAACATCTCATTTAATGATCTGGAAAACTCACTACGCTGCTCTAATATTCCCACATTAGTCACTAGTGACTTTAATTCGTGGCATACTGTTAAAAATAACCGAAAAGGAATTCTAATTGATAAATTTATTACTAAATCCAACTTTATTCTTCTAAATGATGGTTCCCCGACCCATTTTAGTACGCATAATACACTAACTCATATTGACCTTTCTTTTTGCACTCCTGAACTAGCCGTTCATACTCATTGGCAAACTAATTCATCTCTATCCACTGGAGACCACTTCCCAATTATTATATCGCTTTTTTCCACTAATAAAACGCAATCTCCTAATAAGCCTAAATATATCACTGAACGTGCAAATTGGGAACAATTTCAGGCAAATAGCATCAAGTTTCATTCCACTTTCCCAAAAAGTAATGATGTAAATAAAGAAGCAGCCAACTTAAAGAAAATCATTCTCTGTGCAGCTAACGCAACTATCCCACAAACATCAGTCTGTTTTCAACGTAAAAATATAGCTAAAAAAGAATAAAAGTAAGCACTGGAAACTCCTTCAAACGAACATAACTCAAAATAATATCTTAAATTACAAAAGAGCAAATGCTCTTCTAAAAAGAGAAATCAAGCGATCTCAGGATCAATCGATTACTAAATTTACTTCTACTATTAATCCTCGCACTCCAATTGATGAAATATATAAAAATTTAAAACGCTTCTCTGGCTATAAATCTAAATTTAGTATCCATTCCATTACGTCCTCAAGTGGGTATTCTGGTCTAGAGCCCTAGTTTTTGGGAATTTGTCAAACTAGGATAAAAAAAAAATAAAAACATTTTTAGTATCCATTTTTTTTATATAATGTTTATTGATTTTTAAAGTATTTAAAAAAAAAATTTAAAAAAGAAAAAAGTCAAAAATTCATCCAATGACAGGCTGGTGAAGTGGGGGTTGCCATTCAAAGGGAGCTCCCTGGTTGACATGATTCCAACCCTTGTAATGATCTAAATCAAACAAGGAAAAAAATTCTCAATCAGTAAGGATGTCGCTATCGTGTGTCTCAGCCAAAAAAAAAAAAAAAATTCACAAAATGGCGTCCACCTGAAAAAAAAATTTTTTTTTTACCCCTGTTTTTCGACCTTTACGAATTTTTTAAAAATACTTGGAATTAAAATTTTTTAAAATCCAAGGGTAAGACGATAAAGAAATGTATAAAAAAGGAATTTCAAAGGAATCGCTCAGATAAAACTTGAGATAGCATGTCAACCACCTCAAAAAAAGGAGTTTTGAGAAAATCGCGTTTGAAGTTTGAGAAAGATTTTCAGTAGAATAACTCAGATGATAATATTGCCTTTTATATGGAAATTTAAAAGTGCATATGTATTATATATCTATATACAATATATATATATATATATATATATAATATATATATTGACATACAGAGCTCGAGTCGGATATAAAAGAATTTCTGGAAAGAATGAATCCTCAAGTCTGCCGTTCATTGTGTGATCACTCCGCCGAGCGGCCGACTTAGATGCCACGTCACAAAATCCGCTGTATATCCCAAAATATTTAGAATTTTGAAAAATCGATTTTTTCAATTTTCAAGACCAGAATACCCCCACAACCAACCCTAATCAGTTTTTAACTGATGGATTCGATATCGCAAATGAACTTGCCAAGTTTTGGTCCAACTTATCAGAAGATACTAATTTTCCTAGTAGCTTTCGTCTTCTAAAACAGAACATATTGAATAACATTCCCACCATTTGTAATAATCCAAAAGCGATGCCGTTAGAATCTGACATTAATTCCCTAGAGCTTTCTATAGCAGTCAACAAGTCAAAAGGTAAGACCCCGGGCATAGACCGGATTACTTACACAATGATTAAAAACACTCCCCAAATATACAAAGCTCGATTACTTAACTTCTACAACAATATATTAAACAACCAGCTCCCTCAACAGTATAAAACAAGTTCTGTCCTACCTATGGCAAAGCCAAAATCCCCTAAACACCTGCCTCAATCATATAGACCTATATCACTAAACCCGTGCTTAGCGAAAGTATTAGACAAGATAGTAGCAAACCGAATTTGGTGGTTTGTAACAACATACAAACTACTTAACAGTCGACAGTTTGGTTTCAGAAAAGGGAAATCTACAATCGATGCTCTAGCCCGGCCCCAGAATTATAAAATATATTACATCATTCATGTCAAACCGTAAAATTATAGTTCGCGTTGCATCGAACTACTCATCACCATTCCCACACCACAATGGGATTCCCCAAGGGTCTCCACTCTCCGTCATCCTTTTTTTAATAGCATACAACAAATTGTGCTCGACGCTCAGTCTCCATAAAGAAATAGACTTCATAGCATACGCTGATGATTTTAATATAATCATTAAATCCAACAAAGCCAAAAATCCCAGACTAAACTTAACTGCGCTATTTACAGACATAGATATCTGGTGTATCTCGTCTGGAGCAAAACTTGCTACCGCGAAATGTAAATACATCCACATTTGCAGAAAGAAAAACTGCTCTTGCACAATAATAGTTCCAAATACACAACTCCAAGAAGTTACTTCCTTAAATATATTAGGTATTCATTTTAATAATAAATTTTGATGGAACTCTCATATACAGCATCTGAGCACTGCCGCAACTACCCAACTAAATGTCATTAAGTGTCTATCTAATCCCAAGCTTAACTGCAATACATCAACCCTACTCTCATTGGTAAAAACACTTCTTCTAAGCAAACTTAATTACGCTTTGCCGATTTTTGGATTCGCTCCCAAAACACTTTTTAATAAAATTAAAACTATATTAAACTCTGCTTTACGCTTTACACTTGGTGCCTTTCGCACTACCCCAATTAATAATCCCTATTTTGAAGCAGATTGTTTTACATTGGATCTCGAAAGAAACTTAAAATGTGCCAAATTATCCAAAACACTTTTCCGAAGCAATGATTCCCCCTTAGGCTTACTAACCCGGAAAATAGCTAAATCTAAAAAACAACCTAAGGTGCTTTCTACTATTCATAGAATAATTTATACCTGCATCACCCTAAATGTACCATTCCTCTCCCCCGCTCGACCCATATGTTCCCCCTCCTTCATGGAACCTAATGCCTTCATCTATTAACTGTTCTCTTCATAACTTTCTAAAATCTGATACCAACCCCAACCAGTTCCGAAGTCTTTTCAACAACTTAAAAGAAGAACTTTGTAACTTTACCTTCATTTACACAGACGGTTCTAAATCGGACAATAATGTGAGTTATAGCGTCACTCATGAAGATGCAATAATCAAAAATGCAATCCTACCTAACCATAGCTCCATCTTTACAGCAGAATTGGTAGCTATATTAGAAGCTGCAGAATATGCCAAAAACAATAAAGGTAAATTCACTATCTGTTCTGATTCCCTCTCTTCAATTAAATCTATTTCTAACATAACTTCAAATAATTTTTATGCTAACAAAATTAGAAATATTCTTATCCGCAACCCTTCAAAAATAACTTTAGTTTGGATCCCAAGTCATTGCCTGATTGTTGGTAATGAAATGGCTGACAAAGTAGCCAAAGAAGCTGCTTTCTCTCCGCTCCATACAACTCCGAATTTTTCCAAACAAGACTCTGTAATGTACTTAAAATCCTATTTCAAAACCCAACACACTGGATTACATCAAGCAACATCAAATTGGTCAATCACAACAATCTTTTAGCTAAAACTTTCCTTCCAGCCCTTCCTGATGAATTCAGAAGACTGGACGTGATAAAATTTTTAAGACTTCGCCTAGGTCATGCCAAACTATCCCATGGACACTTGTTCATCCCATCATCACCGAACCCCACAGGAACACTGTATTGAAAGTTCAACTCTCAATTATATTCTAGTTGAATGCCCAAAAACCCAACCAATACGTAGTTTATATTTCTCAAACACAGATCCCCTTTCCATCCTTTCCAACCCTACGTCTCATAATATTAAACTCATTTTACAATTCTTAAAAACATCTAACTTATACAATCTAATCTAAGTCACCCATTGTAATCATTTTTTTATTTCTAATCTTTATATGCCAAACACTATTATATTATATCCTAATCATAAGTATAAATAGTTTAGCTGTATTAATTTTGTATATTATAAATAATTAATATTATTGTATTATACAACTAGCTTTCCGAGCTGAAGGCCTTTGTCGCTATTGCTCGTAGTATATCTAAGTTATAATTTTTAATTATAATCTTAGTTTTATAATAAATAAATAAATAAATTTAATTAATTAAGCTTCCTTTTGTTGATATCGTCTGAAAAATACGATTCTTCATACTGGCAATGAGATTTTTAAGCAAATTTGGTTCCAAATGGAACCATTATTGTCCTTTTCAACTCTTCAATGGAATCATAATGTTTTTGATTGTTGTAAATTCTTCGGACTAGTATTCCCCATATGTTTTCCATCGGATTTAGGTCTAGGGAACAAGCCGGCCAATCGATAACAACAATGGATTTCCAGAAAACCAAGATATGCTTTCGCGACTCACGTGAATTGTGGCATTATCTTGTTGGAATGTCCATTCTGTTTCCAAATTTTGTCTAATAAATGGCACTAGGCTCATTCCGAGGACATTAATGTAGTCTCTGCTCCTTCATTTTCGATGATACAAATTGAATTTCTAGACAGCCTAACGCAGAAAAAGCCGCGCAAGTCATAAGGCTTCCTCCTCGAAACTTTAGCTTTGAAAACACCAACAGCTCCTTTCTAATATCATGCCAATACCCTCGGAAACCATCTGGACCATCCTGGTTCCACATTTTTTCATCAGAAAATATGACCTTAAACAAGAAAAGTTGTTAAAAACCATCACATAGCGGTGGTACATTTTTCGCTTACGGATTCCCAGTTTCGGGCCAAATTTTCTTTTGTGAATTCCAACCTTAGCGTCCTTATGGCGTTGTAATAGTCTCGGAGTAGTCTTCATTATAGTGTAGGTAATGTTTTCGCTTCGCTTTAAAATCCTGGAAATAGTCGAAAGATGAACTGGAACGTCAGCAATCTTTTGTAAGTCCGCCAAACTTTCGGTTGAGTTACTCGCAGCTCTCAAAATTTTACGTTTTTGGCGATGGTCTAGTTTTATTTTTTCTTACCCCAGAATTTCTTAGCCTGTAGCCCACCGGATCTTTTAAAAATTCCAGAATTACGTGATGATTTCGATCAATTTTCCTGGCTATTCCCCAAAATCCCATATTCTGCTCTCTAAAAGCCAATATTGTTTCTTTCTCAATATGTGTCAATCTTTATCCACGCGAAATAATTAAATTTCACAATTTTTTTACTTTACTTGATCAAACAACTGATAATCACTTATTAAAATAGCTTACAAACAAATAAAACGCAAATGGTTCTATAGAAATGCAACAGCAAAAAAAGCTCTTTTTTTGATTTTCTTAAAACTTTACACTAACAATTTTTACCAAATATCGTTATAAGTTTGTTATTTTGCCTTCCACACATTTTCGTAGAACATTGTGATACCCTACAGTCTTTCGTTTTTAAGAAATCAAAAATTTTTAGGTGGTTCTATAAATTTGCAACGCACCTTATAAACTAAAGCAAACACATTCACTACGGTTTTACTCGTTGCACTCAATATCAAACAAGAACAAAAATCATAAAGCAAAATATTGTATTAGGAGTAACAATGTGAACGAACTGGAAAACTGAAGCCAAGATTAATTAGTGGTCAATGCACACTGGGCCGGATTGCCAAATGTTTGGCATAAAGTCTATGAGCCCACATTGCGGATGCGTAGTTTTATGTAGAAGTTCCAAGTGTTTGATTAGACAGTGCAATTTTGAAAGCGAAATTGTTTTCATGTTTAATAAATACCAAACTAAATTAAACTCAAAACGTTTTGTAAAAGTTTTATGGAATGTAATAAGCCTAGAAGCTTCTTGATATGTGTAGTTTTTTAAACATTCGCAATTAAAAGAATCATTTATTTTTCATATAAAAGCAATTCATTAATACTTTCACAATTATTTTATTCCACATATAATTCAAAAATGGAATCGCAGTTATCATATGGGGGTCGTTTTTGTTTTCTATATGAATATGAGGTACTTCTAACAGAGCAATGACATCTTTGGGCTACACCTTATTTTTATATTGAGCAGATATTTTTTTATCGTAATATTGGAAAGAAGACGATCTGACGAGTTCATTGATCTTTGAAATACATCGATCATATTATTAGCCCGTGAGTTATGACGAGCATGCGACCGTCTGTCACGCTTATAAAATTTGTTACGCGCTTCTGATGCGTTTTGACCAAGGCAACCTACGGGAGCTATTCAGGAACTTATTATCTGGGATCCATGAATTAAGATTTTATTTAAAGTAGGCGACATTGGATACCACGGGTATTTGATCCTGTATGCTCCAAAAGTTTTCAAACAGAGTTATTTGGATTTTTAGAACATTAGCTGTAAATTCGCAGAAAATGACGATTAATAGTATATTAATAGACGAATTCTAAAATAAATTCAAATAACTTTAGATTTCAACGTTTTTCTGGCAGTGATGCCATCATTTGTATTCCATTTCCATTTTGCTTTAGCTTATATCTATGTGTAACCCCATTTCCTGACACAATCTTTTTTGAATACTTTCTTTTTTTTTTTTTTTCATCATTTCAAGTTTTTCTGTTTTATCTCTCACTTGCCATTTTTTACATCCCAATCTATAGGAAATTTTAAGTAATATTTCGAAAATTCTTATCCAAGCGTGAAGTGGACTCATCCCATATCTAACCTTACTTCATCCGATCGGAGTGAGCATGGAATTCTGTAACACAAACGTCGTATTCTTTTTATTTGATTTCTTTGCAGAGACAGCAGCTGCATGCATGAGAAGGCTTGTGTCATTTTTTTGATTATCTGCCAGCTCAGCTGCTAATTTTCTTTTCGACGTGGGCCTGCTGCTTCGTATGTAAAATGTTGATGTCCTTTCTGATTACGTCTGGGTGTAGCAACTTCTTTGCTTTCTAAGATAATCGTCATTTTCAACGAAAACCTTTTTGAGTTCATTCTGTTGCATTTGGGTAAATTTTTTTATCTCGTATTTATATCGTTTATCTTTTTAATGTTTATTTGCTCGATAACCCAGTTCAAAATCGCTTTCCTTTGCCATATATTCAACATAGTCGCATGGCTGAACTCAATGCTTCTTAAAATATTAGAAATTGACGGAAAACGGGCAAAATCGGGCCAAAAGTGTTAATATTACGTTGAAAGGAACACATCCAAGAATACTTTCTGATAATTACATTTTGGCTAAAAATTGGAGAAATTTAGTTTCTACTTAACAGTGCACAGTTGTTATTGTGAGGATTTTCTGCGTAAGGACGTCACACCAAACACTTCAAAGAAAATTATTTAATAAATAAAACACAATTGACACATATTATTTACATTACGCATAATTCATCTGCATTTTCCATATTTAACACTAATGTTTGGTTAACTACGTGCCACTCTCCTTATTGCAAAGTTTTAATCATGTTTCCTGCTTTTTTTTTCTTCTTTTTGGAAATAAACAGCTAATCAAAGTTTCAACTTTGGAGCCCTGGTGAAAGCTCAGGGTTGCATTCTGATAGTTTTTATTTCTTGAATTGTTGTATTTCAAGTATATACAATAAGAAAAAACAACTCAAACCGAAATATCTTTTCATACAAAATTGGACTTTATGCCAAAATTTGAGCTTCTGGCCTAGTGTGCAATGTTGTAATCTCAATTATTTGATCTACATGTATTTCTCTGTACGAGTATTTAACTTTTATGGAAAATCTTTAAAAATCTAAAATTGAGTCGTAGGCCCTGGTAGCTAGTACTCTTGTAATTTTAGTTATATAATAGTATTATATATTATATCTAAAATTTGCAAATAAATAAATAAAAAAATATCTTTTTTGTTTCAATTTCGTTCATTTTAATTTTATTGTGTTTCGATCTTTTCAAATACAGGCATTCTCAAACCTCACTACAAATTCTCGACGATGTTTCGAATCGATACTATCGAGAACCTGTACCCATATCAACGCAATCGACCAAAGCCGATTTCGAGGAAAAGGAGCACAATAATCTACGTTATGAACACAATTATATGACACAAACGAGTCTTTGTAGTAAGAATGGTGACATCAATAGAATAGCTGATGATCGCAATGTTGTGAGAAGAGGAAGAGGTGGTGTAATTGATGGAGGTGGTGGCGATGATGACTCATCAATAACAACAAATGAGTTGAGGTTATCACATTTTCTTGGGGATGATGTTATTATTGATCAAGTAGGCGATAGCATATTGGAGGACATACCAATGAAAATGGTTAATACCTGCGATATGGCTTGCCAAACTAGGTAAGTACACAGATAAAAGAAAACGAGGCAGTACATTAGCTTCAATTCACTGAAGATTTTTAGTCCAGTCAGATAGAGATATGATATCGGAATAAAAGATAATAATAGCTATAAATTTGAGCAAATTGCCAAGATAATAAAGTCATAGAAGCAATGAAAAAGATGTTTTTTAAAGATTTTCCTATGGAGAATGTTCCAGATAAAAATGCAAATATATCTGAGCTAAGAGAACAATATTTAACTGATATAAGAATTACGTCGAAGATTGGATCGTTCATCATTATATCTTTATAAAACGTACTATGTATGTTTGTAGGGTTTATGTTTTTTAGATAATGGATAATAAAATTTTATTTATACTGAGTTTAGCTGTGTATTTAGCTTTTAGTTATATTATGCAATAGATACAGATATTTATATGGAAACAATATATAATTATTACGGAAAAATAAGGGAGCTAGAGAAACCAAAATTTATATCAAAACTTAAGCTAGGACACTTACAACTAATAGGCTGGGGTCTTTGTCGGACTAACCGAAGGCTAGTTCTAAAAGGCACCAGTACGTCACAACAAGTTAATATAAAAAGTTAATAACGGATCTGAAAATTTGATTACATAAGTATGATTTTCTTTAGCCAAATTGACTAAATCATGCAAACAAATTGTTAAAAAGTGGAATGGTAGATTCAGGATCATATTGAGTATTTTGTTTTGGTACGTTTGAAGATTATTTGTGTAGGCACAATCGGCCCAGACTTTAGCAGCATACAACATGATTGGGATAAAAATATATTTAAAAACTATTATATTATGAGTGGATAATTGCGATTTTCGGTTTATGAAGGGGTAGAAAATACAGCTATCTGTTATTGTTCACCTTATACTCGTACGTAAACTGAAATTTATTTTTGGGTGAAGGTGAAGGCTAAGATAATTTAGGTGACTCTCCCATGGAATGACATCATTGTGTACAAAGAAGTTTGAGTTTGATAAGAAATAGGTCTTACGCTTTCGATAGAAATACTTACATATATTGCCTTTGTTTTTTTTTTTCACTTAATTGGATTTTTCATTAAATAAAGTATACTCCTTATTCATTTATGGCAATATCGTCACACAGTGGTCATATGCATATAAGCTTAGACGGTGGGACCAAGGAATGAACTGTTTAGTTACCGCTTTAGTTACTTTTCGAAAAGTTTCGAAAAGCTGGACAGTAGACGGTAGTCATCGGGAGAATAGATTGGTTTACTAAGTTTGGGGATTGAAAAACCCAATTTTGGCACATTGATGAAAAATCAGCGCAAGATACTTTTTGCAGAGTTGGGCAAGTTTTTAATGCATGAATTTGTAATAGAAACAGGTCCTGTCGATTTCTTATTTCTAAGGGAACAGTAATATCGTGAACTTACGCGAATTATAGTTTTTGCTCTACTCTTAAGAGAAAAATAATAGCAAAATAAATATGTCCGTTTTTCTAAAGCTTATTTAAAAGTGACACATCAAATACATATATAAGTGAATCTTAATACTAAAGCTTTCAACTAACAAAAGTTCTATTTAATTTTAAAGGCTTTATTATTTTCAATATTTTTTAAATCATTCATTGTTTATGCATGAGTAAGAGAGATATAAAAAATACTTTACTGATGTCTGTATTTACGAAGAGCGTACGAACAAGTGGTCGAATGACCGAAAAATAAAATACCTTTTTTGTATTGGTTCACTTTGGAATAAGTGTCTTATAATTCTTTATAAGGCTGCAGCTACGTAAAAATGCGAACATTCACACTAAAACAAACGGTTCTTTTCCCATGCTATTCTAAAAATAGAAATTTTACTGTTGTTTTCCGGCTTATTCGTTTTATCTTCATTCTATTTTATAATTATTTACAAAATACATATAAACCACAAGGTTAGAAGTAAAATTTTCAAAGAGTCATATAATTGTGATAAGCACCTTAATAGTTTTTATAGGATCAATTTTTATTAAAGAGAAGAAATATACAAGTTTTTTAATTAACTCTGAGGTTTATTTTTATGTGATACTGTTTGTCTTGTCAGCCCGATCCGCTATCTTGCTTGATGCCAACGGGAAGTTCTATACCCACGACTGGCGAAAATGGCAAGCAGACATCTATATCTGGTGAACTAATCACCAACAAAAACAAAATCGTCTAAGTTCAGAAAAGATTAGAAAAATAATGGTTTAGCGTTTTAGTTATATATTAATAATGTAAGCCTCTTTCTCATCTCTCTCTTTTTCATAGTTAGTGTAAGCGTAGTCATAGTTAGTGTAATCAAATTATGTAACTAGAGTAAGTGCAATAAAAATTTTAAAGAGATCATCATTATTGTGCCGACCGAACCGTCTATAGATAGATCATATGAATGTACATACTGCAGCTCAAAGCTTAAATGGGACACAATTCAAATTCAAACCACAATAACTTTTTAACTAAGAATGATTTTTATATAGTTAAAAATAAACATTGCCGATGGTTTTGATATTCCAAATGGTACATACAAGAGTTATTACTATCCATTCCGAGTGACAAATGATGTGTACTTTTGTAAACCTTTCTCAAAGGGTCCATGAAAATATCCACCGTCGCAGTACAGGAGTGTTTGGTTGTCAACTTTATTTAGTTGTAGATGTAGAGATGTGGTTCCGCTTAGAATATCTTGTAGTTCGCTGTCTATTGATTGGGCCGCCTCAATACTTTTTGTGTCCATTGTGGCAATTTTCTTGTTCAATTTGCTGTAGCCACTAAAAACGGTTTTTTTTGCCACTAATACTATTGGTGCTGCGTACTCGGATATATATACTTGGTTGTATAATCTTTTTCGTTAACCACTCTTGAGCTTGCTCATCAACAAACTATCGATCGAAATATGGTAATCGTTTTGGATGCTGAAATACAGCTATTTGACCTGTCAACAAAAACTTCATTTCTACTGGGGCACTCAGATTTCTTACTGGCAAATCATTTTCAATCCCTGTTGTTCACTCAAATGAAACAAATCTACATCGACACTTTTTTATCTTTCTCTACTGACAATGCGCATCCTGGTCCAGTAAATTCTCTGCTCATACTTGACTGACTGTCTCGCTCCCAACCACTATTTTTCCGCTGACACCAAACTTCTGCGCATCAAACTAAAATTCTGCACCTCATCCGATGTAGCTTTATTGCTGACAATTGTATTGTAATGTTTAAGTCACACTGGCGCCACAATTTTGCACCACAACCGATTTCGCTTTATTGCTGAAGTTTCTCTTCAACGAGTAATATTGTTGTATCTTAATTTCGCACACGCACATGCACAGATTTATTTTTCAAGCCAGCCTTTGGTTTAAATTCGCCGTTATGTCACTTAATACTTTGTAAGTGTTGTTCTGTTTCGAATTTTTTTTTTTTTTTTTTCAATCTGGTTTTTCCATATTTATCTGTCAAATGTGGCTGCCCAAGTTTAATTCCAGTTTTATTCTTTTCTTTGTTAATATAATTTCCGATATGTTGTGACAGATAGCTTTCACGTAACAATTTTAGCTGTTAGTTTATTTAGTTATTATTTAAAATGATGCGTTTTGGTTACGTAGTGATTTTATTAATAACATTGATTAGTGTATGCTCGAGATATGTGTATGGAGAGTCCCCATACAGTTGCTTGGTATTAATCAAATTAGTCGCTTCTCAGAATAGTATCGTAATCACTCGAAAATTTGAGCGGAAAAAGCCGTGAGTCATGAGTGTTTATACAACATTGCATTTGTGTCTTGCTTATTCAAAGCGGAACGAATGGATATGAATAGATATTCCTTTACGTTTGCTTGAGTGAGTTATGAGTTATCCGAAAATATATTCGGCATACTAGGGGTCCATTCAGCTTGCTTTTGTTTTGCAGAAAGGAAAAGAAAATAAGTGATTGTTGAAAAACAACAAAATTAATTCATTATGAGGAATAGGAATAAGAATCATCAGAAGAATAAGAATTACCATGTATAAATATTTTTGTTTTTATTGATGGCATTTATTGCATCTCCTATATATATGGATAGGACTAACAATAAGGTTTCAACTATTAAAAACCACTACACGTGTGTCCTTCCTACAGTCAAGAGGAAGGGGTTCACTTAGAACTACGAGCCTCAAAGTAAGCAAAAGTCTAAAGAAGTTGTTTTTGTTAGTCAAATGAGTCTCACAGACTAACATCACATCTACATTGTTGTCCTCTAGATACTTCATCAGCTCTAGTTTGTGCTGTGAAACGCCATTTGCGTTCCAGTGAGTTATTTTTAAATGAGCCATTGTGGGGAATTTAACTTATCCAAAATTTTCATTTGGATTTTTATCATCTCGTGAAAAGAGTTTTGCATCTTTAGGATTGATTGTCTGTAATAAATTCACGAACATCGTTTCACTAGAACTTTGAGGTTGCAACATTGGCTCATTACACGCATTTTGAGTTGGGGTAGTTCGTGAAATTGGTTAATTAATTTGAAACATTGGAGCCTTCGCAATCATTTTCGCAGTTTGTTCTTGAGCGCCTAAGCGCAGTGCACCTGCATACGACACATTTGAAGTTAAAGGCATGTTAGGTGGTGGACGCATAACCGTCGTTGATTCTGTACGGATAGCCTCACGGCTAAAATGGGCGGAATTTTTTTGTGACTGCAAACGGTTCTTCAACTCCTTACATGCACGACAACCTCTATAGTTCAATGTAAATATAGTGTGCTTACACTTCCTCTCATTGACTTTAATTCTCCAGTTGGATAACCACTCCTGTAGGCTTTTAAGATGAGCATCCAAGCCTGTAGAAGCTTTAATTGGCCAACGGGAGCGGCTGATTACGGCAGTGTCATCAGCAAAAGTCGAAGTAACAATTTGACTACTTGTTGGAATGTCGGTAGTATAGAGTTGATCCCAAGACACTACCTTGGGGAATGCCTGCTTTTATCATAAATTCATTTGTAATGAAATTTTTCTGTCTTACTACAAACACTCGATTTGATGTGTAGGATTGCAGGACTCTATGTATATTTTGGGGCAGCAAACATTTTATTTTGTAAATAAAACCCTCATGCCATACTCGATCAAACGCTTGTGATACTTCAAGGAACACTGCTGAGCAATATTCTCGCGGTTGAAAGGCAGTTCTTATTTCCGAAGTAACTCTGTTGACTTGCTCAATCGTTCCATGATTTGCTCGAAAACCAAATTGATGATCTGGGATTATACTATTTGCTTGTACATGGAGATTGAGTTTGGCTTTAACAACTTTCTTAAATAGCTTAGAAAGACATGGAAGCAGACTTATAGGTCTGTATGAAGAAGGACATGTCCTATCGAGCTTTGGAACTATTATGATTACCGCTTGCTTCCATTGCTTTGGAAAGTATCCAGTTCGAAGGATAGCATTGAAAAGACACGAGAGAAAAACTATTGCTGCGTTTGGAAGTTCTGTTATCATTTTTGGCACGGTTCTATCATAACCAGCAAAGTTTTCGGGATTCCGTTGAGCCCTTATCATAGATTCAATTTCACTTGAGCTTGTTTTTAAATATTTACTGAATTTGTGATTGTCTAGTGAGGAAGCATACATTTGTTTATAAGTAGATTAGGTTGAAACACGTGCTTCATATGGTTGGCAAATACATTAGCCTTCTCTTCATCAGACCGAGCCCACCTTCCGGTTCTGTCTCTAATAGTTAAATCCAATTCCACAGGAGTTTTTAGCGATTTCTGCGCTTTCCAAAGTGAAAATCTAGTGTTTGTGGGTGATAGGTTATAGATATAGCGCCTTTGTGCCTCGAGCTGGTCGTTTAAAAGTGCTTTGACTAATTTTTTTGATGAAGTTTTTTGCCTTTGTTTAGCAGTAGGAGATCTGCGCAGTTGCCATTCTCTTCTCAATCGTCGTTTAAAAGCAACCAGTTCTTCAATTTCCCTATTTGAGAAAGATTTTCTGTGGAATTTGTGAGCAACAATCGCAGGCGTTGATACGGGCGATCCTGAATTGTTGGAAAATCGAGTCAAACGAAATCAACGGGTGAGTGATAGGATGAAAGTTCATAATGAATGACTGCAGATATGAGGTTTCTAGGAATAGTTTTTGTGTTACCAAAGTCGATGATATCGGGATTTTTTCTTAGATCCGCCGGCCAGTATGTAGGCCAACCCGGAAAAAGGAAGTCTAGCTTGTTTTTACAATTTAAAAGAGTGCTGTAAAGTTGCCGACTTTTTGGATTTATTAAACGAGAGCCCTAATAAATGTATTTAGCATTGTAGTCACCGCCCGCCAAAAATCGTTCCCCAAGGCTATCAAAGAAATTTTTAAACACATCTGTAGATATTGAAAAAAATTAGACAAATTATTGCTTAAGTTTTAAAACATATATTATTATCATAGCAGCTCGATGCGCTGTATTCATTTTATTCAGCACAATGTGCTCTTGGTATTGCAGCACGATGTGCTTCTTTGAGTGACAGATTGAAACTAAAACTAACTTACTACAGCTTCATTTGGGTGAAGCTGGTCTACGTGACAGACAGTGCACTGTCAGCGGAAAGGGTTCTAACAAAGAAAACCTTTGAGTCGGGAAAGAGAATCTTTGGATTGGAGAAGAATGGCTTTGGATTGGAAAAGAGTGTCTTTGAATTGCAGTATGTGGCAAAATATGCACTGTCAGCGGAAAGGGTTGCTATGGCTTTTACTGGGAAAGGGACTTATAAAAAGTTTCTGGATATTCCATCAGCCAAATAGTGTGAGAAGCGGACATTGCGTCAGCGAAAATATTGTGGGAATAATGATCATGATAATGATCATAGCATTATGGGAACAATAATCATGATAATTATTATCATGTTGTTAGAGAGATAAAAGAGTTTCCTTGCTCCTCCCTCTGAAATATCAATCGTCCTCGATTGATTCTAGAAGTATGGGATATCGTTGAGACGTCCCTGTGTTGCAACGTTTTGGAGTATTTATGGGATTTTGTATGATAATTTCAGTTTTGGATTTTGTGAGCTTGTGTTTTAGGAATATGATGAGGATTGAAGTGTGGATGATGGTCGACAGACGAAGTGATGCAAATGTGCTAGATTTAGCCAGTAGTTTAGGGAGTTTATTTGTTCTATATTCTGAACGTTAAGTTCTTTCATTAGCTGAAGTGATAAAATTTCAGCAAAATTGGATTGGTTATGGGATAATTGTAACATAGCGGGAAGTGGTTTTACATATGAAATTTCGTAAGAATTAAATATTTCATTTCTTATAACTATTGTATCATTTCTTAATCTAACACGGAATTTCCCATTTAGGGTTATAACCTCTTGGTTAATTGTTACATTACCATAAAATTTGTTCAATGAAATTAATTCTTTCTATATCGTTAATGTGTTCATTGTTTGTATAATTACATTCATGGGGTTTATTTTTAATTAGATTTGAAATACAATTATTATTATTATACTATACTCCGTCAGATTTATTATGTTATGTGAAGGATATTGAAATTTCCGGTTTGAGTTTTTTCAAGCCCATTTTATATAGGAATGACTTCCGATTGAAGGTAGTCAAGTACCTCTACGGAAGCGTGTCCCAGTTGAGTGAGGTTTATTAAGAGGATAAGCCTGAGAGAGTAATAGAGGAAAGTTAATTTCTTATATTGCTTTCATGTACTTGTTTTCCTGTCATAGTGGTAACTGTTGTATTTTGGTTTGTTTTTATGACATCTTCTTGATATCTTTTGGATAATTTGGTTCCTAAACGTTTGTTTTGTTTTGGGTTCTTTCCTATTAGTATTGTGGTAAATTATGTCTTTTTCTTGTTTCTGTTTTAATTTCTCTTAATTTTCCTGTCTAGTTTTTTCGTATTCTACTGATCCGGTAGGGTAAGGTCGTCCAAAAAAAAGAACGGCCGGTTTCTTTTGTGTAGTGGAGTGTATTGAATGATTGTACTCATTCACTGCTGTTTCTATGAGTTCATGTAGGTTTTTAGTGGGGTATTCTTGTTTAAGACATCGAACTATTTCAGCTAAGGTAGAATGGAATATCTGGCCATTTACTTCGCTATTGTAAAGAGGTGCAGTGAAAATTTGGATATTTTACTCGTTTTCGAGCATAGATTTAAGTGATTGTGAATTAAAAGATTTTTCATTGTCGAAATCTATGAATTCGGGTACGCCGAAATAAAAAATTTCTCTTAGGGGTTTGCGGATATTTTCTATACTTTTTCCATTTAAGGGTTTTACGACTGCGAGTTTAGTAAATTTATCTATTGAAGTCAGGAATTTACAATTTCCTGTTGAGAATATATCAATATGGACGGTGTGACCTGGATATGTGGGAATTGGAGTCTTTCCAAGATTAGGTTTATTGGGTTGACGGTCGTATTTGCATTCTTTCTAGATTTTGCATATTTTTACAATATTGTTAATTTTTTTCGGTCGTTCCAGGAAAATACAATAGTATTGGGTTAAAATTTGATTTTTTGTTTTCTTGGGCATTACTATGGGCTCTATTATGTGTGTTTATTATTATATTTGTTTGTTGTTCCTCATTTTTTATGTCTTTAGTCTGAATTGGTGTGAAGAGACTTTTGTAATTTGAAGAAGCGAAGGGTAAATTGTCTTGCTAACATTATGGATTCATCGGTTTTGATACAATTAGTTACAGATTTAAATATATTTTAACATTTTTTATGGGTAATTCGCTACAGGATATTAAACTTCCTGGCGAACTGTTACTATTGTGCACGGTGGCTGTTAGAGAATTAATATTGCCTATCAGAGGTAGTGAAAGGAAATCTGTTACGACATTTGTATTTTCAGGCTTATAAATCAACTTATGATTGTATTCTTCGAGTTGAGCTTTCCAACGTTTCATTTTTGCATTAGTATTTTTATTACTAAGTGCGAAAGTAAGTGGTTGATGGTCAGTAAATATTTTAACCTTTTTTTGTGCCGTACAGGAAACATCTTAGGGACTGTAAAGCCACTTCTCCTCGTAATATGTCCGTTAATGGTTTTGTAATTTGGGCATAGCCTTGAATAAATTTTTGATAATGCCCTTTTGTTCCTAGAAAGGAACGAAGATCATGCAATGTTTTAGGTTTAGGAAATTCGGCAATAGCTTCAACTTTTTGGGGATTGGTACGTATACCATTTTGATTGGTACGTATACCATATTTTTGCGAATATGATGATATCGTCGATGTAAACGTAACATCTTATGCCTATATGTTCGCGAAGTGTGTCGTCTAACGCACGCTGGAAAATTCAATATGCGCTTCTAAGACCAGAAGAGAGTCGTGTAAACTCATATTTTCGGTTATTCACAGAGAATGTTGTCTTTTCAATATCTGATTCTTCGAGGGCTATTTAATGGAAACAGTTCTTCAGATCACTCAATAGTAGAGACATTTTTATTTGACCCTAAATTAGTCAAAATTGTATTCATATCCGGAATTGGATATTTATGAGGTATGGTATCTTTATTAAGTTTCTAAAGTCGATGACCATACGGAATTTTTTTGTTCCTGAAGCATCTGCTTTTTTTGGAACTACCCATACTGGAGAATTATATGGTGATTTGGAAGGATGTATGATACCGTCTTGAAGTAATTCTTTCACTTGTTTATCTATTTCGGATTTAAGCGCCATTGGATATGGGTATGACCTAGAATAGATTGGTCGTTTACTTTTAGTACGGATTTCCGTTTTTACATTTGTGAAAAATGTTCAACTATTATCTGGGTTGGAAAAAAGTGTTGGACAGGAATAGATGATTTTCCTGAAAGCCTTTTCGTTTTCTGGTGTCATATGATTTAATCGGAGTTGTAGGTGAGCGACTGATTAGAACTCTAGTTGTTCGAGTAGATATTGATACTTTTGGAGTAGTGTAAAATAGTTGTGTTCGGTATATATTACAACTTTGAGAGCTTTTAGTGTGTCGTTTCCGATGATGCCATCGAAAGCTTGCAGACTGGGTAATAGGAAAAATTTGAGTTCATTTGCTTCTTCATTAAAAATTTTAATGTTAGCATGATGGGTTCTGATGGGATGGGTTTAACGTAATTTTTGTTTGATCCAGTGTCCAAAAGATATTTAAGCACTTTCCCGTTTTTCATTCTGAATGGGTAAAACGGAAGAGTGGAAGAAGCTAGTCTAAAAAATTAATATCATCGTCGGAATTCTGATCTGGGATATTGTCTTCGCCATAACCCATTTCATCGGGGTATGGGTGTTCGGGATATAGTTGATCTGGGTAGGTTTGTTCATGATAGGGTTGCTCATCATTATGCATTACTGCTTCAGTGTTGAACACCCTTTGTAATTTATTCGGTTATTGTACCGACATTGAATGTGGTGTTTTAAAGGTATTTGAAATGGGTCTATTGTGATACTGGTAAGAGTTATCAACGTCCATATGTACCAGTGGGTTCGGTGAAAATGTTGGTCTGAATGGTGGTTGATTTAAATTTTGTTGGTGAGGTCGAGGTTGATATTGTTGAAATGGTTGTTCCGGACGATATTGTTGGAATTGTTATTGTGGGCGATATTGTTGGTTGTTAAATGATTGACGATATTGTCCCTGATTTGGTCTAGGATAAAAAGTTTGCTGAGTAAGTTCAGGATAGAATGGGCGAGTAAATTTAGTTGGAAATTGGCCTCTTGTATTTGTGTTTGCATAGATAACTCGATAATTTAAATTACTTAGCTTCAAACACATATGCAAAGCTTGGGGTAAGCTAGTTGGTTCTCTTACGCTCAAGAGACGGGGAATGTCTCCATTAAGGCCTCGTAAAAAGGTATCTAAAGCCTTGATAAGTCTGAGATATGACATTGAGTGCATCGTCACTCAAGTCTAAGCAATCTATTTTGTCTAAAATTAAAGACAAATGATAGAATACTTTTTGGTAAAATTCGGGGATGGAATTATTTCCTTGTATCAAAATGGTCATTTGATACTGTAGGGTTGTTCGAGTAATGAAGCATGGCGAAATATTTTGGTGTACCTTTATACTGTGCGTATAAAGTTAGAATTCTGCCTACGGCTTTGCGCTAAGAGTTAAACTCTCCAGGCTTGCCTGAGATATCTCGTAAGGTCTTTATAGTGTCAGGTATTCTTTCTGTGTCACTGATATTTCGGGTAAAATCTATGGAAGAAGAGAATACAGGTTCTTCTTAATAATTTGGTTGACTATACAGGCTATTTCTTGAAGTTGAACTTCTGAGAAGTTAACAGTAGGATTGGATGGAGGATTTGTTGCTGAGGACATGGTTGCAAGAGTAAGGTTATTAAAGGTGTCAATTAAATTTTGCATACGATTTGCTTAAGATTAATAGATTTATTCTTTTCTTTCGTTTTTTTTTTTTTCTTATTTGATTATTGTTATTATTATATTTTGTTTCTTTTTTTTTTTTTTTTTGTTTGTTTTCTTTTCTTTTTTCTTCTCTTCTTTCTCAAAAATAGTTTTATGATTTTTGTAGCATACGTAATAAAGAACATTGTTGGCATCGCTGCTTCCGTCAGTTGATGCTTCGTTGTATATGAATCCCTCGTTGGCGGTGATGATAATAACGTTGCGTTGTCGATGGTGTTTGTATGATGATCGTTGATGTTGATGATGATGTCAATCTTCGTTTGTCGTTGATGCTGATACTGCTATAGTTTTTAATAGTGGTGGGTTCATTTGTTCTTTGTTTCTTATTTGGAAAAAATTTTATTCTTCTTTTTATTTGTTCGATGAACTATATAAAATTTTTTTCGTTTTTTTTTTTCCTTCTTTATTTATTATTTTTGTTTTTTTATTGTTGTTATTTGTTTGTTTCTATTTCATTTTCAATTAGTTTTATTTTTAGTTAAGATCCACAGACACTGGCGGTATTCAATAAATTTTGTATAATAAGATTTTTTCCTTAAATTTTGTGTTACTTTTATTTTGCTGTTTTTGGTTTTGCCAAAGCAACAGTTTTGTTTGCAATTGTCACTTTTCTTATCACTATTGTTTGTAGAGGCTGGGTTTACAACCCCCCGTTTTGTAACTTTTGTTGATAGTTGCTACTAAGGAGCCAACTACAAAAACACTTTAAAAGCGAATGACACTTATTTTTTGGTAACCGCGGTCCTGCTCGGGCGCCAATTAAACAAATTATTGTTTAAGTTTTAAAACATATTGTATATTTTTATTATAGCAGCTCGATGAGCTTTAATCATTTTATTCATCGCTATGCGCTTTTGGTGTTGCAGCACGATGTGCTTCTTTGAGTGACAGACTGAAACTAAAACTAACTTACTACAGCTTCATTTGGGTGAAGCTGGTCTACGTGACTGTCAGCGGAAAGGGTTCTAACAAAGAAAACCTTTGAGTTGGGAAAGAGAATATTTGGATTGGAGAAAAGTATCTTTGGATTGGAAAAGAGTGTCTTTAAATTGGAGTACGCGACAGAATATACACTGCCAGTGAAAAGGGTTGCTATGGCTTATGCTGGCAACTACAGAAGATCGTTTATCGAGTGACCACCTAAAGATGCTTTTAAATGTCGTACACTCAGCAGCGAGTACAAGTTCTTTAAAAGCCCTTTTAGACGGTCAGTTCATTATCGCCTCGAAAACCATACCGATAACCGAAACGATAACAAAATATAGACTGATGGCCCAGCTTATTTGTCAGTCCATTTCGATGACATATCGATAATAGTAGTCAAATGCATGAGATGCAACAAGCGTCGTTGACTTCTCAAAATGCATGCAGGTATGGCGAACCATGATTTTACTATGGAACTCATTGAAATATATCCATCAGTTATTACATTACCACTTTTAAATAGATAAATATGAACAATATGTAAACAAACAGTCTTCAGTACAAAAACTCTGCAACGATTGACAACACTAAGACTTGAACTGATTGTGTAAAAACAAGCATTTTGTCAGTCCATTTCGATTTCTGAAGACACTGAACTGACCGCCTAAAAGGCCTTTAATATCAAAAGAGCAACAACAACAACTGCCAAATGTATCGAGAGTAGATAGCTGCATTGAGTGAAAAAAAAACAGTGATTGAGTTACTCATGCCAAAAATGAATGAGTGAGTTTTGTAACCAGTTGTGAAAGGAACTCACATAGTAAAAATGAAAACCAAAACGATCTGGTTAATGCTATGCGATGCACTCATATAACCAAATGCTTTGCTTATTGATATGCGACGCACTCATAGCACCAAAATCTATTTCATCGTAAAAAGAAAGAAAGAATGTAGAAGACATGAAGAAATGAGCAAATACACATATTGAGCAATACACATATTAATGAGCAAATACACATATTCTCATGAATGTTTGCAATGTCAAGAGTGGTAGTAAAACTTAATTTGAGTAATAAATTTAAACTGTATGAAACTATTTAGTTACAAAAAATTTGCATGCAGTTGTCTTTTTCTAATGATTTTTAATATACCTTCTGACAAAAAATTACCCGGAATTTGTCATTTAAATTGCCCGCGTTAAGTATTTTTTAGGTTTTTTTCCTGTATGTTGTTAGGACTGTCCTTAATTACTATGCAAAAAATGAGTGCGATCTGTCAACCAGTTTGTTTACAGCAGCCGGTTTAATAGTACACCTCAGTAGTTTCGGCGAATTTTTATTTGATGGAGTCTATGCCAGGGTCCCTGAAGCGGCAAATCGAGTTTGAGGAAACAGGAAAAATTCACACGGAGCTAAGTCAGGTGAATAGGGCGGCTGGTCGATGGTATTTATCGCGTTTTTTGATAATCGTGGCCCGATGAGATGGCGCGTTATTATCATGCGAAATCCACGAATTCTGCACACAATTCCTGCCGTTTACGACGGATTTTGTCACGCAAATGCCTCAAAACGGTTAAATAGCGTCTGGCTTTCCGGAACGAACTCATGGTGAACCACTCCATGGATATCGAAGAAAACAATCAGCATCAACTTGATTTTTGAACGACTTTTTCGAGGTTTTTTTGGTTCCTGCTCATTTTTTACCGATGATTGTTGGCTCGTTAGCATGTCGTACTCGTAGACCCATGTCTCGTCACCAGTTATGATGCGTCCCATGAACATGAAATCAGAATAAGCCCGATCGAGCATGTCTTCAGCGACCTTCTGCCGATACTCTTTTTGGAGTATCAGCTGCTGTAAACAAAACGTTAGACAGATCGCGCTTATTTTTGACATAATAATTAGGGACAGTCCTACCGACATACAAAAAAAACCTAAAAAATACTAAACGCGGGCGATTGAAATGAAAAATTTCGGATACCTTATTGTCAGAAGGTAAGTCGCATTGACTTTGACACCAGGCTCGATGAAAACGATTCGACAGCGACCATCGGCGGTCACAGCTGCCCACATCATTACTTGACATGGTAAATTACTTCGGGTGGCCATTCGTAGGCTCAAATTTTCGTAAGTGCATTCAGTAAACACGATGATTTTGGGAGTTTATGAACTGCTCAAAAAGGAAATTTATCTCATCAGAAAACATAATGTTTAGAAATTCGTGAAGTTCGTGCAAGCGTAACAACTCCTTTGCTCTTTCGAGTCTAACTTTCTTTTTGTTTGGTGTAAGGTCATGTGCCTTTCGGTACTTGTAAGGCTTTACCTTGAGCTCATTTTGGAATATGCGTCGGATAATTCGCTGGGATAATTTCAGTTCTTTGGCCATTTGATTACTACTACGACGCAATGCTGCCTGTATCATTATAACGATTTTTGGCTCGATACACAAACATTTTATTTACTTTGAGATGCCTCAGCTGACGAACAATAGATGGTTCTGATTTTCCACTCAAATATAACGCAAATTCTTGTGGCAGCTTGTAAATAACATAAACAGCTGTCATTGATATGAGTTTGATAAATTTGGCAATATCGGGTTGCCAGATATACCGGTGTGAAGTTGGTAGCACTTCAATCGTCTAACTCTGTAATTTACAAATTGTTCATTTTTGAAATTCCTTAGCCTGGTTTTCAGATCTTTGATTGCTTTGTTAACTTTTGCTTTGTCATTTGGGGCTCTTATAGTTGTCCTGTTTTGGTTTTAGTTTTAGCGTTGTTCTATTAGCTGCTTCGATTATGATTTCACTCGAGTGTATCACTGGCTTTTCAATATCGTCTGGGTCCTAAGAGGTACATTTGTTGTGAGTTTATTATCAATAAATTCTCTGTATGTTTTCTAGTCAGCTCTTTTATGTACATTTTGCAGGACGGTTGATCATTTCTTTTGCGCAACTATATTCAATTTGTATTGTACCAAACACTATTATAATATTCTAATCATAAGTACAATATAAATAGCTTAGTTGTATTAATTTTGTATATTATAAATAATCAATTAATATTATTGTATTATACAACTAACTTTCCGAGCTGAAGGCCTTTGTAGCTATTGCTCATAAAATATCTAAGTTATAATTTTGAATTTAAATAAATTTGTATTGGTGAATGATTGGAAGAAAGTTAAAGTCAATTTGGAAATGTGTTATGTTCATGTTTTTAATACACAGAAGTCTATTAAATCCGGCACTTGGCAAGTTTGTCAATCTTGATCCCCAGTCTACATGTTTTGCGTTGTAATCACCTGCAGCGATGGTCCTTGGGACAAGCTCTTTAAAGTAGTCCTTAAATTGGGCTGTTTAAATTGAATATCTAGGTGGGCAATAAATAGTTGCTATTGTGAAAGGTCCATGTTTATTTTCTACCTCCCTTGTGACCTCATCTTCTCACTGGGCCACTAGTTCAAAACGACCTTTCATCAGACCATTTACCATTTGCAAAACTAAGTCGACCATAACCACTTCACTGAAGCAAACTTCTCTACTCAAAAGCAAACTCGAAGATTATCAGGAATATCCACAACTAACGCTTCCGATTCATATCAACATTAAACGACAATTCACTATCTACCTGTAAGTGAAATTGAGATTAGCGTCTGCGGTGCAATTAATCAAGCCGTACCTAAATCCTATATCACCTATCCATTTAACACCAAAACCTCTGATAATATTATAGAGCTTATAAAAATACGCAACATTGCGCGAAGACACTGGATAAGATACAATATTGAAAGTCAGATTAAACCTACCAAACCGTCAAATTAAAATGCAATTGTTAAAAATTAATAACAATGACTCGAACATTAATCTTTCACACTTAGACACAAACTATAAACCATTCTGGAAAATCATAAAAACAACTAAAAATGAAAACCTATTCGTCCCAAGTGTTTGTTATTGTTATATAACAATCGGGTTTATAGTACTAGAGAATAAAAATCACTATATTTGTTTGGTCGTAGAACATGTGTTTGGTAACACATCGTTCGACACATGTTGTGGGAGTAAGACGAAAACAAAGGCTGTGGCTCCTAAGACATGTGTTTGGCAGCACATCAAGAGCTGTGGGAGTGAGAAGAGGACAGACACGTGGGTTTTTTTTTTTTTTTTGAAATCGGTAGAAAAGTATCGAAAGCCTCAACGGTCTACAACCGCTAAAAGCTACCCCCGTGTCCTAATGTTCCCCCGGAACTGTTTTTTAATATTTCGTCGGAAGGGAAAAGGTGGAGCACCATTGCTCAAAAGTCTGTCTGTCCCATGTTTTGTGGGTCTCCTCATGTACTGTTTGTCATAAGGTCGTTCCTACACGTCAACAAACTAAAAAATCAGTCCGAGACACCGAATGCCAAACGATTATTTTGCTCGCGCAATCGTTCAGCGGCTCTGCCACGGTCCAGTGTGCGGAAAGTACTCATTATGGCAAACATAGCAGTTTTCACTGTTTGCCATTTCTCCGGAGATTGACACATATGTCGCACCATTTTCCAACTGTTTCTGGTTTGCCAAAACACTCGTCAATGCGTGCTCTCTTCACAGTAAATCGAGGGCAACAGAAAAGAACGAGATAGGCATCTTCGGCGATACCAACGCAAGCAGGACGGAAGGGGTCCTCCTCATGCTTAAAACGGTGCAGGTACTGTTTAAAGCACCCGTGTCCACTGAGCATCTGCATCATATAGTAATCCACTTCACCGTGTGTCTGTGATATCCATACATCCAGTCGTGGAATCAAGAAGAAAGTCCATCGCCCTTTTTCAGATGGATCCAACCTTCTTTGCCATTCCTGGATGCTGCACTGACGCTCTTCATCTTTAGATGCTCCAGCACCCGCGTTAAATGTTCGTTGTCACTCACGTGCCATTATGTCGATAGGCATCATGGACGCTATCACCTCTATCGCCAGATCCGACACCGTGCGAAAGCCACTTGCAACACGCAGCGCGCTCAGCCGGTACGTCGAGCGGATACCATTTGTATATGAGCTTTTTAGTGTTGCGTCAGCCCATACTGGCGCTGCGTAAAGCATTATAGAGGCGATTACCCTGGCTAATAGCCTCCGCTTGTTTGCTCGGGACCCACCAATGTTTGCCATTATGCGGGATAAGGCACCAACAACTTTAACTGCCTTATTGCTTACGTTGACCAGGTGGTCCTTGAAGGTCAGCCTAGCATCAATTAACACTCCCAGGTCCCTAATAGAAGGCTGGGGAGTTATATAGACATCCCCTACACGAAACACGAAAGACTCTCGTACTTTCCGTGTGGACAGGAGGACCGCTTCCGTTTTTTCGGCTGCCATATCCAGGTGAGCTTGATTAAGCCAGGAACGGACTTTGGCTGTAGCTAAACTGCATTGGACTTGTATTCGCTCTATAGATTTTCCCACGACCACAAGAGCGATATCATCAGCGAATCCAATCAGCGTTGCTCCAGAAGGTAAGCTCATTCTCAGGATCCCGTCGTACATCACGTTCTATAGTGTAGGGCCCAGGACGGAGCCCAGTGGAACACCACACGTGACTCTGTATTGCTTCACACCATCATCAGTATTGTACAGCAGCACCCTACCAGCGAAATTTTTTTTTTATTTTTATTTTTTTTTTTTTTGTTCCCGATTGGATATGTACTATTGTTTTCCTTCATCTTATATCTTAAATATAAAAGAAAACACTAAGTACATTTTTAACAATAAGAGGGGAAAAGGCAGTGGACAATATCGAACATTTTCGAATTGTCTCTTGAATAATGATACTGGGTGTCTTAGGCCTCATTTTTGAGAGTTACTTGCGGCAGGCCAACAACCGCAAGATGCCTCTCAGCGCCACCCGTAACCTAAGTTAGGTCAGATCGACTGGTCTGCTTCGTTTTAAGCGTCTACGTCTAGACAATTCGTGAGATGGAAGGTCTGTTATTTCTAGATTGGTATGTCTTGTGGTACCCCCTGCTAGCATTAATGATTTCTTCCTGAATCATAGTTTCGTCGAGGTCTTTAGGAATTTCATAGTTAGATATAAACCAGTCCGCATTAACTATTGATCGAAGTATTTTTGATTGTTGACGCTGAATGATGTTAATGTTAGTTTTCTTGGCTATACCCCATAATTGCATGCCGTACGTCCATATAGGCTTAATTACACTATTGTATATTACCAATTTCCCATTGGTTGTTAACTTAGATCTACTGTTCAGAAGCGGGTATAGCTGCTTAAATTTTAATATGAGTTGATCTCTCTTTTGTCGGATATGATGTTTCCACGCCAGTTTACTATCAATATGCATGCCCAGGTACTTTGCCACATTGCTTAATGGAATGTCAATACCTTTTATTTTTAATTGTCTTGGCTGATAAGCTGTCCGTGTTGTGTATATGACTTGCGTCGTTTTTAGTTCATTCACTTTTATTTTCCATTTATCAAACCAATTGCAAGCTTTGTCAAGAATATTCTGCAGTTTAGTTGTTGCTACAACTAAATTTTTATGGGAGTACATTAGTACTGTATCGTCAGCGAAGGTAGCCACCATTGCCAAGCTATCTCCTGGAGTTGGGATGTCTGATGTGTATAAAGTATACAACATAGGACCAAGCACGCTTCCTTGAGGGACTCCTGCTCTTATCTGTCTTAGCGTAGAAGATTCATCCTTACATTTAACGTAGAAATAGCGAGAGTCAAGGTAGCTTTTAATGATTTCAAATAGATCAGTTGGATATACGGCCCTAATTTTACTCAGTAGGCCGTCGTGCCAGACTTTGTCGAAGGCCTTTTCTATGTGCAGAAAAACACCAACACAGAACTTTTTTCATCAAGGTCCTTTATAATTTTGTGAGTTACTCTGTGGACTTGCTGAATTGTGGAGTGACTTTGTCCAAACCCGAATTGGTGGTCAGGTATGATTCTGTTCACGTCTAGTATTGGTTGTATTCGGTCAAGTAGGAGACGTTCAAATACTTAAGAAAGTAAGGGCAACAGGCTGATTGGTCTGTACGAGGACGCCTTGGTTGGATCTTTGCCCAGTTTGGGTATGGCTATTATTTCAGCAACCTTCCATAAAGATGGGTAGTGCTTTAGTCTTAATATAGCATTGAACAAATTCCTAATAAATACGATTGCCTTCGCAGGAAGCTCTTTGAGTAACTTTCCAGTTATTTGGTCATAACCTGGCGTTTTTCTCTGACTAGTGCGCTTTTCAATACAGTGCCTAACTTCATTGGTTGAAATCATTTTTGTACAGTATTCTGGAGATGGAGTCCTGTTGTACAAATTGGTGTTACTATTAGATTGATTGGTAGTAAAAGCCCTTTCATAATAGTCTGCCAGTAGTGAAGCTTTGTCATATTTGGTTCTAGCCCAAGTCCCATCCGATTTTAAAAGTAGCGGCTGGTGGAAGGTGCGATTTGTGAAGTGCTTAGCAGCCTTCCATAATGAGTAGTTAGTGTCAGATGTCGGCGATAATATTTTTGTATAATTTACAAATTGTTCATTTTTAAAATTCCTTAGACTGTTTTTCAAATCTTTGATTCCTTTGTTAAGTTTAGCTTTGTCATTTGGATCTCTCGTCCTTTGCCAGATCTTACGCAGTTTGTTTTTGTTCGCGACTTGAATTTTTATTGAGCGGGGGAAAATATAGTTGTCCTCTTTTGGATTAAGATGAGGCGTTGCTCTATAAGCTGCTTCGTTTATCATGTCATTCAAGTATATCACTGACTTTTCAATATCGTCAGGTTCTTTAAGAGGTACATTTATTGTGAGGCAATTGTCAATAAATTCTCTGTACGCCTCCCAGTCAGTTCTGAAATTATACATTTTGCAGGCGGGATGATCTTTTTTTTTTTGCGCAACTATATTCAACTTGTATTGGTGAATGATCGGAAGAAAGTTCAAGTCGAGAGTCAATTTTGAAATGTGTTATATTCATGTTTTTTAATACACAGAAGTCTATTAAATCCGGTATTTTAGTCCCACCTGTTGGCCAATATGTGGGTTCACCTGTACTCAAGTGCATTCCCCCAATCGTATGAATTGCACTTAGCAAGTTTTTTCCTTTGGTGTTTGTCAGCCTTGAACCCCAGTTTACATGTTTCGCGTTGTAATCACCTGCTACGATGAACCTTGGGCCAAGCTCTTTGAAGTAGTCCTTAAATTGAGCTGTTGAGATTGAGTGTCTAGGTGGGCAATAAATAGCTGCTATTGTGAAAGGTCCATATTTGTCTTCTAATAGCAATTTGGTCGACTGAATGTGAGCGTGTTGATAATTTTCTAGTTCAACGTGTTGAGTATTGTTTTTAACAATGATAGCCGTGCCACCATGTCCTGAACCATCTGGGTAATTTGTTTTATATATTTTATATCCGGGAATGCTCAAGTACTGATTAATTGTGCAATGGGTTTCAGAGATTAGAGCTACGTCAATCATATTGTCATTTAGAAATAGTTGGAGTTCAAGGATATGTTTGTGCAAACCATTCGCATTCCAAGCAATAATTGTTAATTTAATGTCCATTTTGTTTGTCAAGTTTGGTTATCAGGATGGTGATTATATTCTTCATGTTAGTCACCTGTTGAATCAATTGCTTCATCATGATTTTAAGTTCAGCTAAATCGTCATTTGGCATAATGTTATTGTTATTTTGATGGGAGGAATTACTGTCTATGGTCGGATTCTCAGTTGAGATGACTTTAGATTTTTGGGTTGGTCGGTTGATTGGCTGGGGTTGGGAAGTCGCAGCTGTAATTTGCGCGTAGCTTATACCATTCTCCACTTTACTGGACGTTATGGGCATTTGCTGAACTTTTGTGAGATCCGTCAATATTTTGGGTCGAAGGGCAGGAAACCGAAACCGTTGGATTTTAATGGTTTTGTATATTTCACAACCCTTGTAGTTGGCTGTACGAGCGAGCTCCACCACAGAGAGCACATTTTATTTTAGTATTTGACTCCATACAGCAGTCGATTGTTTTGTGCTTACCAGCACATTTGACGCATACTGAATCCCTGGTACAATAGTTTCGGGTGTGCCCGTATTTTTGGCATTTGGTGTATTGCACTATCATCTTGTGCGGGGGGCCTCAAATTTAATTTTGGTATGTAGTAATGTCGTAACATTATAAATATTTTTATTGGTCGAGCTACTTTTAATTGAGAACAAAGGAAGTGGTTTATTGGTTGTTCTTTGTTGGATATTATGTATATTTATAACTTCGTGGCCTAATATCTTCAGTTCGCGTTTTATGTCGTCGGTGTCTGTTGATTGATGAAGGTGTCTCAACATAACTTTAAAACCTCGTTCATATTTGGGCTTGAAAGTGTAATATTTCGTTTCCTTGGTTTTTAGCAATTCAATGACTTTTTTTTTTATAATGTATGTTTTAAGTACGTAGTTATGATCTACAATTTCATACAGAGCATTATTAAGAATGGAGATTTCTTCTACCCCCTGCACATAAATAGGTGGTGGCTTATTAGCTTTTGGAGGTTGCTTGGAGCCATTGTCCAGAGTATTCTTCTCTTCTTCTAAATTGTCATCGTCGATATCTAAGATGCCAAAATAATTGGAAGATGGCTTGCCAAGCCAGTAGTTAAGTGTGGTGTCTTTTTGTTTTTTTTTTGTTTAGTTTTTGAAGATATGGTAGGTGACGCTCTGTTTGGTTTGGGCTTTTTGTTAATGTTTGGTGATTGTTCAGTCGGTATGGCTGGTGATTGCGTTTTTCTGTTTCTTTTATTTGAAGCTAACTGTTCAGATCCAGTTTTATTATTTGAGTTTTGTACTTCTGTGCTAATTGTTGGTGTAGGCATAACTGTCGCAGCGTTGAGCAAAGAGGCGATCAAATCATTGTTGTTGTTGAGATGAGTTTTGGTATTAGTTGTTGTTGCGGTAACTGCATACGATGACGTGTTCGAAGCAGTTGTTGAGAAAACTGTTGTTGATGCTACTATTGTAGCTGTTGATATACAAGCAGTGCTTTGTGTTGTAGTTGTTGTAGTTGCTGATACAGTTGCAGCTTGGGTAGAGTACAGGGGCGTTTGTGGGGATGGGCACTGGGTGCTCCATGGTAAGGAGCATCTGGTGTTCGCGCTGTCAGAGCAAAGAGCAGGAGAACAAGAACTTGCCCTGCGCTCAGGCGACTTGGTGGTTAAAAATGAGGATTCATTTTTGTTTTTGGGACAGGAAGAGACAAACGAGAAATATGCATTTCTTGTCGTCTTTGTTGTTGAACTGTTTTTTGATGACCATTATTTGTATGTTTTAATTTTACTTAACTAACGCAATGATTCGCATAGAAAAGGGAATTAAAAATTAAAACAACAAGAAATTCCAATCAATAGAATTAAGTTTGAAAAAAAAAATTTTTTTGTCGATGCTGAGCTTAGGAGCGGAAGATAGAAACACGTCTTCACTGATCGAATGCCAGCAATGGAATCAATGGAATCACATATTTATGTATATATATTGTAGACTATCTGACCCGGCAAACTTTGATTTGCATTAAAAATTTTTTTTTTTTGTATTTGTAAGTAAGCGAGACACGCCCGAATATTAGATTTAAGGGACTTTGGAAATAAAAGGCGATTTTGAATTAAAATATAATATTCCACTCTACAGTAACGCATCTCTGTACACAGCATCTGAATCTTCAGGAATAAATTATTTGAATTGCTATTACAGGAAAGGGCCACGTATAACTGAAGTTTTGTTGTTAAGTCTTCACTTTCAATCTGGTGCCTTTACACAATTTATGAGGACTTAAATTTCTTAAAAGGATAATGAGTACTCCTATTTTTATTTTGATACTGTGTGATGGCAGACCGGGGGCACTCAGAGACTCTAAAAATTCTTTAAGATAATTGGTAGCGCCTTCTAATTCCATTACTCTGTTAATAGAACGATATTCATTGTTTTCCCCCGTGACACTCGTCAATATGTTATCATTGATTACTGTTTCCTAATCATTGCGTGATGTCAGAATTGTTCTTTCGCATAACCATGAATTTAGCTGATTTGTCAATGATGTCAGATTAAATAAGATCCTGCTGTGATGAAACAGTGTTACATACAATAGATTTATGCATTTGGGTTACCTACTGTGTGTGCCCGAATGTTTAATGTTAAATGCATTGGTATAACATGCCGCCATATACTTGAGCTATTAAGACATGCTTTAATTTCATCAGCCCTCGTTCCTCGAGGATAATGTCTGTCTAAAATCACCACAGAACAGCATTGTGACGCCACCCATGGGCCGAACGTCTTTTCTTATATCTCGCAATGTTCTGTCCACCGCTTCAACTGCTTTACGGTTTGCCAGTGTTTCGAGATATGTTGCATACTGGACCGTCCGTAATGTCCAAGTTAATTGGTACTTTTAATATTGTGTAGGTGGTTTTCTCTCCAGGTAACAATATAGCTGCTATGCCTGATCAAGCAACAGCAAGAGGAATTTCGCATTGATTCCATATTTGGGCCAAGATAACTTTGGTGAGAACTGTTTTCCCCGTACCACCGGGTGCATCTAAAAACAGTATTTCCTCCCAAGTCAAGTGCTACACTTTGACATACTCAGTCGAATATTCTACGTTATTCCGTCGTCAAGTTTGTGAGATCAGTTTGTATTATTTGGGCTAGTTCCGATGAATTATTATTTATTTCCGCTACATACTCTCTAATGCGTCCATAATTTAAATTTGGAGTGGGCATACCATAATGCGGCAAAGGATTTCCCCTGATAGACGTTACTATAGCTTGAATAGAAAAACTTAAGAGGTGCCATACCGCTTCAGAAAAAGCACATTTTTATTTTTATGCTAACATGCCCACATCCATCCGTGCATTAAAAGACTAAATCCAACGCTGCATCAACAAAACTCAACGATATTCATGGAAAATTTTGACAAAAGAGGGTGTATGTGCCAGGAAAGTCGTGGAGTGTGTTATTCCATAAATAACCCCAATCCTATGTATATTATAATTCAATAAAAAAATAACAATCAAAAAAATGTTTTCTATTTAATTCAGTTCTTACGTAAATTTTGGGACACCCTCTATTAGAAGTTTATAGACTGGTTTTTTAACAACGCAGCTTTTAAGATAAGAATCGCGAACAGCTCTTTTTCCAATAAATTTTATTATAACATTTCTAATAACGAATTTAATAACGAGAATAGGTCGGTTACTCAGGCTATCACAATTTATGATAGGAGGTAATAGGAAAATGGCTTTAACAGCTAGTTATGACACTGTTAGGCATTAACAGCATTACAAATTTTTTTTTGAGAATATGACGGTTAATGTCATGTTGCAATAACAAGAAAAGTTCTTATGAAGACAATTTCATGTTTCTTTTTTTTTTATAATGATAATTACTGCATGTACAAAAAAAAAAAATTTGGTTCATTTTTGTCATACATTTTAAGATCACATGTGTATAGCCAATTTACTTTAATTGAATTAGTTGTACTAACGACCTTATGAATAACCATGTGTGTGCTAAGTGGATCTGGTCGCAAGATCACAAAGGAGATGACGCTTGAGTCTCCCTTAGAACTCTTGATGCAAAAGTGCCGCTGCAAGAGGATTTGAGTGACAATTCAGCCTGTCATTGTAGCGACTGCTGTGTACATTTATTTCGTCCATAACTGTATTGTGTATTGCAGAATACAAGTACAAGGAGCATTCGTAATACCACGCAGAGCTTTGTGCTGTAATATTACAACTTTTTTGATATTCGATGCATAGGCAGTGCCCCATAGTTGGATACCTTAGGTACAGGAGGTACGTACATTTGTACAAGAGTTTGTTTCTCAGGCTAAGTTGGCTATTACGACGCAGTAGCCACGCTAATTATACTCTTCACGGAAGTGAATAGTATTATAAGTTTGTCATGAAGTTTGTAACAGGCAGAAGGAGACAAAAAAAAACACATAAAGTATATATATTCTTGATCAGCTCGATTAGACGAAATGATTAAGCCACGTCCGTACGTTCTTACTAGTTAAGCTTACCGTAGCAAGCTGCGGTAGTAGATGAAATGTGTGTCTTCCAGGTAAGACGCTTGTCGAGAGTCATTCCCAGGTATTTAACACGGTCAAATTGTGGAATGGCATTGTTGTTAAACAAAACTAAAGGACAAACACCACGCCTGAGTATGAAACAGCAATGGCCAATATTCCACCTTTTTGTCCAGTGAGAAAAAGTGATTGAGGTAATCCTGAACTTTAGCCGTAGCCACATCAATGGAGCTGTTGTTGCAGATTACAGTGGTATCATCCGCATAGGTAGCAAGTAGAGAGTTATTGCCAGCGTGAGTGGGCATATCCGCAGTGTACAAGGTGTACAGGACTGGTCCTACTACACTACCTTTCGGAACACCAGCTGCAATGTTACGGATGATGGATTTGGCATAGGACTGCAGCAGTAGATATAGCAGTTGGGAGAATCATCGAAATGTTAAATACATATTTGGCTTGTCAACTTGGGGAAAGAGCAATTTTCAGATTAAAAATTATAAATAGTCAGTATTACAAGGAGAACCTCCTAAGCAAAAACAAGTTTCTTTTTGTTTTAGTATTCGTTATTTATAGTTTGACCCCGCAAAACTCAAAAACGGCTGACCAATTTTGATGATGTTTTTTTTTTGTTATACTCAAGGAGTTACCAGTCAGGTTCTTTGCTATATTTGGATCCGGGACGTGTTGTCCAGATATAAATAGTTTTATGTAATTTTTTCTGTGGCTCCAAATATACAGAACCGATTTTAATAATTTTTTTTTTTTTGTAAAGAACAAATGAATCTTAAAATTGCTTAGGTTATAATAGAATATTAAAATGTATTGCTCAATTACGTAAATTTTTAATTACACATTTTACAAGAAAGCTTTTTAGAAAAAACGCCCAATTATCGCATGGTGGCTGTAGCAACGCACGCCAATATATTTTCGTTTTTTTCCAAGTTGGCAGGCCTCCATAAACTCAAGTTTTTTGACTGGTAACATACACTTTACAAACTGATGCAAAAAAAGCTTTTTGTACAGTGCAGCTTTCAATTTGAGCGAGAATCGCAAAAACCTTTTTTATGCAGATTATTGTATTGTAATAATATTGAAACAATGACAACTATTGAAAATTTGTTATTAAAGTATCAGGTTTAAACCTCCTATTAAAATCACTTATTTTTTGCTTTGTGATTTTATTTAATGCAAGTTAAGAAACTCTTTTATCCCCCTAATATCATGGTAATAATTATCATGATCATTATTCCCATAATGCTATGATCATTATCATGATCATTATTCCCATAATATTTTCATTGACGCAACGTCCGCTTCCCACACTATTTGGCTGATGCAATATCCAGAAACTTTACATAAGTCACTTTCCCAGCATAAGCCATAGCAACCCTTTCCGCTGACAGTGCATATTCTGTCACGTACTCCAATTCAAAGACACTCCTTTCCAATCCAAATTTACTCTTCTCCAAAGATTCTCTTTCACGACTCAAAGGTTCTTTTTGTTAGAGCCTTTTCCGCAGACAGTGCACTTTTTGTCACGTAGACCAGCTTCAATGTAATGAAGCTATAGTAAGTTAGCTTTAGTTTTAAATGAAACTCAAAGGAAGCACATCGTGCTATAATATGATATAAAAAGCGCATAGCGCTGAATAAATAAGTAAAGCTCATCGAGCAATAATTTGTTTAATTTGCATAATAAAGTTTAATTTGAATGAACTGAGTCCATACAAGGTAGCGCCAATTTGGCTTGTTACGCCATTACTAGATTTTTGTGAGAGCCATACTTAACTGTACAAAATTGGCGCCACATGCTCCTTCTTTCTTATACCATGAATTGAGCCTATGTACCAAATTTCAGAGTTCTTGTACAGACAGACGGACATGGGTACATCGATTTGTCCCTTCACGGTGATTCTTACCATATATTATATTTATAAGGCTATGATAAATTTTTGAAGCTATTAGTATTAAACTTGATATTTGCCTATATTTTCTCTTTCATATTTTGTAGGGAATCATTTTTT
The DNA here is from genome assembly GCA_037043295.1 of Amiota minor. Classification (NCBI taxonomy): domain Eukaryota; kingdom Metazoa; phylum Arthropoda; class Insecta; order Diptera; family Drosophilidae; genus Amiota; species Amiota minor. The sequence goes on from JBAMAW010001834.1 coordinate 67,624, forward strand.
GCGAATAGCTCGGGCCCACCAATAGTCACCAAGTTAATGAAAAAAAAGTCAACAAGCTCCTCATGTGGTGACAATGGAGGACTTGATGGTATCATCAATCAAATGGTACAGGTGGCGCCTCCTAGTTTTTATTCTACATTTGACTATAAGCAAGATGCTGGACGAAATAGTGTAACATTATCGGTGACAATGCCATCAGCGTCAATGGGAATGCCAATGTCAGTACTATCGCCGCCAACTGTGTCTACTGGTGGCATAACAACAAAACGTTGTATTCGTACAATGCATTCCATGCCACAATTACCTCACCATCAACAGCGGCAGCCAAGTAAATCTTTTGAATTGGAAGCAGAGTTTAGTGGGATTGGCAACAGAAGTAATGTTGGTGGAAGCGGCATTAGGCCAAAATATCATTATGGCATGAGAACTGCATCAACGTTGACAAATTCGATGCCTTCACAACAGCAACAACAAGATATCTGTCATCATCATCAGCAACACATATATAGTGCTCAGGCAGTGGCAACAAAGGGGCGCTTACTTCATAAGCAAGAATTCCATAACAATCAGGAAGAACCGCAACAACAGCAGCAATATTTTCTTCATTGTAGCCGGCAACAACCAAAGCAATCAATACAGGGTGGACAGTTAGCTACAGTAGGAGCAGCAGAAACAACATCATTGGTAAAGCAAACGTTGCCACCAAAGACGGCGTTACTTAAAGGTGGTATTTCTAGAAGTGGAGGTGGTGCTGGTAATGGGTCTGATATTAATAACTCTCGCCCTGGTTATGGTATGACAATTATGAAGTCAGACAAAGCTACTACAAAAAATGAATCCAAAGTGTTCATTGATATAAGAAACTCAGCACCGGATGTGATTATAATGACCTCTCATTGACATTTAAGACTTATGATGATAAAAATAATGAAAATCATGATGACAATGACATCAATAGTCATAAGCATATATGAAGCATCAACAGCAGCAACATCACGTCTACATTCTGTTGTGATACTAAGAGCCTAGGACCTTTGTCTGTTGACAAAATAACAACAAACTACAACCAAATGATCATCAACACCAACTATTTCTATACCAAGAGTAATTCTTAATTTTCTTTTTGTGTTTATGAATGAGATCGTTCTCTTCACTTTTATGTTTTTGTTGCTTTGCCAATGATACTGACCTAATCTGTGCCTCGAATGGGGTAAGGAAACTTTAAAAAGCCAAGCAGATGAATACACGCAAACACAAGCAAAGCAATACATACGTATATCATCAATAATAAAAAGAACACAGATGGGAAGAGAATATAACAAAAACATGCAAGAGATTATTTTTCAACAATAATAGGAAACAATATTGGAAAATGTGCTAATTGTGTGCTCTAGAGTCAGTACCATCGCCATTATCAGAGTGCCCTTAGAGGAATGAATGGATAAACAAGGAAACTCATTCTCAGATACAGTTCCTTAAGTATGTCTACCTATAGATACAGAACACCAGCCACTTAAAGCCTTTTCACACAGCAATTAAAATGTACATTTGCGACCAAAATGCATTTTGATGCTCGCACAGTCGTTTTCGCATTGTGAACACCGGTATTTTGTTTTGGTTATACATACACAATTTTCAGTATATGCACTATGTTTTTCAGTTCCCTTCCTGCTACATATATTATTAAAATTTTAACAGAAGAATGACCAAAAAACCGGTAATGACCAAAAACTTGGCAGCACTGTTGCAGCATAACCATCTTTTCATGCACGTTTCACAGTGCAACCCTGCGCTAAAATATACAAAATGCATTTTCTTGAGTACATCACACACATTTTGCGCATTTTGCATGTTTATGTATTTTACAAAAATTTTGCGTTGGAACTTCACGCAAAATTTCATTTGTATGTAGAACTAAAACAAAAACAAACTGTTCCGAACGCAAAAAGTTTAGTGTGACTACCACCAAAATGGATTTCACTTAAAAATGCGCATTTTAAGCTCACTATAGAAAGGCTATTTATTTGTTTGTTTTTATCTCCTGTTGTGTTTTGCTTGAATATCCTGTAGTTAAATATAAGAATGTGCAGAAATATGCAACAACATACGAGGGCAGTCCCAGAATTACCAGAATTACTAGCAATGAAAACCTAAAAAAAATTGGAAAAATAACTATACTTCTCTAAAAAGTCCCTGATGATGCACTTTTCCCAGCAATCTTCAATAGCTTTAATACCAGTTTATAGTAAGAATCGTCGAGCTCCTTAAAATAGCGACCAATCGTAGAAGCGGCATCACTCAAATGCCGTAATAAGATAATCAAAGAAAGTTATCCCACACGCATCCCAACAACTGCCGCCATGACCTTGCCAGCAACTGGAACTGTCTTTTCCATTTATGGAGCTATATCTCCACTTTATTTTGATTGTTCTGACTATTCCTTCGTCTCAGGATAGATTCATGTTTTATCCATAATGGTCAAACGATTTTTTCTGTGAAACTTCGACATATACTCGATTGAGACATCCTCTGTTTTTGCTCCATTGCCACAGCAGCCATCTCGCGCACAGCTTTCTTATGTCCAAATTTTCAGTCTAAAGACGATGTATCGTACTTTTTATAATGCCTACTATAACTGTTAGCTCGCATTCTTTCAGTCGACTGTCATGCAATATCATTTTGGAATCTTTCTTCACCATTTCTGGCGGTGACCATGGTCGACTACTGCTATGTTCATCTTGGTAGCTCGTATGGGCTCATTTTAACTCTGCCACACAGTATTTTACTGTTGTAAATGAAGGAACAGATTGCTCAGCGTAGAATCTATTTCCACTTTGATATTGTTTGGACTATGGCATTTCAAATGAAAGTATTTTCTTACATAAAAATTATCAATTTTTTCCATGTACTCGTATAGGAATTTACAGAGAACATTCACTATTGATGGCTGCAAAACATATACTAAACAATTTTATAGTTAAGGATCCAACAATACGTCAGGTCGGGTACTTCTGGGACTATCCTCATACATATGCACATACACATAGACTTTGGCTATTGTATAACAGCTTAAAACGCCCCCACAATCACCCGATCATAATCCTACTGAGCATCTTTGGATATTATTAGAGAAGAGAATTCGTCAGCATGTTATGCAGACAGAATAGGCGAAAATTACATCCGAGGAAACCGAGAAGTTGGCGAACTCAATGCCAAACAGACTGAGTGAGGTTTTGAAGCAACGTGGCTATCCAACAAAATATTAAATTTAACTTTCCTTTATTGTTTCTAATGTTTTATAACTTTTTTTAAAACTGAACGCAGATTTTATGGTGCCTTTATTTACTTGTTGCTAGACTTAGATTCCGTTATCTCAAAAATAAACGGTAAAATCTAGATTTTTGTTTTTAATTTTCATATTTAAGAATGTAAAGAATAAATTTATGGAAAAAAAATTAAATGAATTACATATTAACATAGCGTTTTTTCTTTTCTAAAAAAAATTTGTTAGGTGTACGCAGACTTTATGGGCTATGTGTATATTATTGATCAATATGGCGAGATAAATCGATCGATCGTTGTATCAATATTTTATTATTTATTGTATTTATTTAACATTACCTTCAAAAGACATACTCGTACATAAAAATTAAAAACTTGTTTTAACCAATTATGTTTAAAAGCAGAGTTCGCAAAAAAATGGCTAAATTTTCATTCGGTTGTCAAGCAATCGGATGTTAGAAACCGAAATATAATGGACTGAAAAAGACCTTTTATTTGTGGTGGACTATGCCTTTTTTTTTTTTTTGGTTTTTTTTATGGCAAGGTCCGCCACAAACCGATTTAAAGTGCCCCCGACATGATGACGCATTTAACATCAGCCATTTCGTATACGTGTGATCATCATGCAAACGAATATTTCATAAAAGTGAGCATTTGCCTCTTTCACACGTACTTACTTCGTGAAGGCGTAAATGAGATGAGCATGGCCAAAGAGAGAATGTTGCTTATATAAACAGAGCGATGAGAGAATAAATGGCATGATGAAATATCTAAATCGATTAGATATTTCGTCATGATTTGTTCATGCCACGCACACTTACTTAAATGTTTGCAATGTCAAAAATAGCAGTAAAACTTCACTTTAACAGTAAATTTAAACGGTAAAGAAATGTATATCGAAAAAAATAAAAACGCAGTTATGTTCTTATATTCATTTTTAATACGTATTCAAGAAAAAAACAACAGTTATCTCATTAGAAGTATACACAAAAAGAGAAAAGAAATAATAAATCAGATTTTGCGTTAACACATAAATGTTTGCAAAATGCTCAGTAGGATGAAGAGATAATGAAAGAAAAGTAAAGTAACTGTAAAATTTGTTTATTTTGACTAATATTGCAATCAGCAAATAGTTAGGAATGTGTATTTGCCATTATAAATTAGTCTTTCGTCCAGTTTTGTCCTCAATAGCAATAATAGAAAAATATAAAAAATGCAAGGCCAAAGAATTGATGATCGTGTCGTTGAACTAATTTATTTTAATTATTATAAAAGCAAAACTGTTAAAGAATTGTCAGAAATGTTCTCTGCCAAATTAAGCACCGTTTATAATATAATAAATAGCGCAGAGAAAGAAAATAGATTATGTTTAAACACTTCTCCAGGCCGGCCAATAAAATTGTCAACAAGGACAGAATCACATATTCTTAGAGATCTTCACAATAATCAACGCATGCATACTCGTATCATATACTAGATAAGTCGCACACAAACACAGTTGGCGTTCTCAAAATTGTTGATGGCTTTGTTTAAAGCAAATCAACACACGAAATAATTCAAAAGAAACCAAAAAAGGAAAAAACTAGTAATACTCTTCACGGGACGCAGTGAATTTTTCATTGTAGTATTCAAATGGGTGGTTTGTATGGGAAGAACCCCCTAGTGGTCCGATTCGGCTGGTTCTGACAAATGTCCTGCGCCTGTCTTAGAAACTGATAGTGTTCAAGTGTCAGTTTGATAAAACAAAAAATAAAAAAGTTTTTCTAATAAGAACCTGAATTCAAATGGGTTGTTTGTATGGGAAGTACCCGCCTGGTGGTCCGATTCGGCTGGTTCCGACAAATGTCCTGCGCCTGTCTTAGAAACTGATAATGTGTAAGTTTCACTTTAATAGGAAAAAATGAGAAAGGTTTTCTTATAAGAACATGTATTCAAATGGGTGGTTTGTATGGGAGGTACCCCCCCTGGTGGTCCGATTGGGCTGGTTCCGACAAATGTGTTGCACCTTTCTTAGAAACTGATAGTGTCCAAGTTTTAGTTTGATGGGAAAAAAAATCAAAAAAGTTTTTCTAATAAGAACATGGGTGGTTTGTATGGGAGGTACCCCCCCTAGTGGTCCGAATCGGATGGTTCCGACAAATGTACTGCGTGAAAAATGTCAGCTTTCTAGCTCAAAAACTGAGAGACTAGTTTGCATACATACAGGCGGACAGACGGACATGGCTTAATCAATTTGTCTAATCGAGCTGATCAAGAATGTATATACTTTATGTGGTTTTTTATCTCCTTCTGCCTGTTACAAACTTCTTGACAAACTTATAATACTATTCACTCCGTGAAGAGTATAAAAAAAACCCAAGTAGCAAGCCATTCAGCTTCAAAAACAGTACCGCACAGTTTGAAGCTGACAGCTTGCGTTTCGGCGTCAGCGTCAGCTTCATCTTCATCTACGCCTTCCTTGTGCACGCTTTCTCTCGATTTTTCATCTTTACCTTCAGCTTCAGCGCGCACTATGATTGCACCCTTAGACATAGATCGCTGTTAAGCGCCACCGATATGATCATGCATTTAACATCAGTCATGATCATAGTTCATTTCTTGTTATTTTTCGAAGTGAGCAGATGTGCGGGCAACAATGCCGATGAAGACTCCGTCGGCACTTTGCAAATATTTCGTATGCCATCCGCTGCCGATGACGACGACATCGGCACTTTGCAAGTATTTCGCATGCCATCTGCTCAAGAGCTCACGTCTGTTCATCCCAAAATATTTAAAAAAAGTGAACACTTGCCTATATTTGCCTCTTTCACACGTACTTACTTCGTGAAGGCGTAATCATGTTCAAGGAAAAGAACAATCATTTCGTTTATTCTTTATGGTAATTACGGTTTAATGACGACGAATTTGACATTCATCAATTTCTTGTTGGTTGATGAAAATAGCGAGGATGCGAGTGAAACACGAACTCTAAATTTGCTTCCAAGCAAGGAACAGTAAAATATCAACATTAACAATGTAAATATTTTAGATAAAGTACTAGCCTTACCCGGCGTGCGTTGCTACGTCCCCTGTGCGTGCCCAGTTATTAAAAAAAAAAAGAAATGTGCCAAGTGCAAGTGAGACTCGTACACGGAGGGGTTTGTATGGGAGGTACTCTTCCTAGTGGTCCGATTTGACTGATTCCAACAAATTTACCGCACCTATGTTAAAAACTTATAGTGTCTAAATTTCAGTTCGATAGAACAAAAAACAGAAAAGTTTTTCCAATAAGAACCTGAATATTAATGGGGCTTTGTATGGTCCGATCAAACTGAAATTTCGACAATATAAGTTTCTGATGTATACCCACCAACCATCCAAATTTCAAGATAGTGGGATTACTGGATCGTATAGCTGCCATACAAACCAAAATGTTTCTTGTATTGGGACCCCTTTAAGTTTTCGAAAATATTTTAGTTTTAGTATTTGTTGCTGATGCCCGGATAGAACTACACATTCTCTGAAAATTTCAACCCTCTAGCTATTGCGGTTTTTAGAACATGACCCAAGGACGGACAGACGGACGGACGAAAAAAAACCTATCCTATCCTATGTCCGTCTCCTGGTTCTAAGCTACCTTCCCACCAATTTTCAGCCAAATCGGTTCAGCCATTCTTGAGTTATAAATAGTGTAACTAACACGACTTTCTTTTATATATATAGATATACTTGGCGATACTACATGCTACTTCATAAGGTAACTACACCCTGATTGGTAGCAGCAAAATAATAAAACAAAAAAAAAAGAACTATAACGGAACAACGATAGCAGATGAAGAAAAAATTAAATATGAAATCCGATTCATAATTCGAATGAGGAATGAGGCTTCGGCAATTGATTTTGTTTTGTTGCTGTTTATTGATTACAATTAAATTAAGAGTTTGCGTTTCAACAGCGTCTTCGCCCTCTCCATCAACCAAAAGCGATTAATTAATGCCTAATTTGTCATGCGATTTAAATATGCCTTTAAAATTGCAAAAATTTTTTTTTTTTTCATCATGCCACCGAGTTAAATATAGTAAGGTATGGAAATAGTATGCTCAGTGACGAAAAATTTGCTAAATGTAAACTTTGTCAAAAAAAAAAAAACTTTAAAACCGTTCGAAATTCATACAATCTGATGGCGCATATTAGAAATATAACATATATGTATGTACAACTTTTTTTTAACGTTTATACAATTTTAAATATTTAATGTTAACAACGAAATGCGGTGGCTTTGGTATCAAACTATTAATTTTTATCTTGCGCAAACGTCGATGGATTTTCACAGGAAGTCAGTATTTTTTATCAATGATGCCAATTTTTTCGACATCCTGGGATGCCAAATCGATTGCAACTGTTCTGACAAAGAGCTAAGGTAAAGGACTTGCTAGTATCGCCCAGGAGTTGCCACGCAACCGACAAAGTTTGCTACAGGATACCCCTCCCAGACAAAACTGTTGACCAAACGTAACATTTGTCTGGGTGCATCAGTTTTGTCGATATCGGTTGCGAACTGTGTACATCGTGCGCTGCTTCAGCTGGTGTTGTAAATGTTCGATTTAATCAATCGATGCTTACGTCGCCTTTCAGCCCTTTGATCAAAAGCTTAGAAAATTTGTCGTATCTCTTCAGCACAGGAAACGGTCCATCGTAAGGCAATGTCAACGATGGGCGCACTAATCATTTCGAACAAAAGCATGCGTTGATGATTTCAGCTGAGGAGAAACAAAAATTTTGGGTTATGAGTGATGTGCAGTATCGATATGACGTAGGTTCTACATTGTTTTAAGAAACTCTGCCACAGTTTCGGTAGACGGCTCCGCAGACTTCGAAATACCAAAGAATTCGCCTGGTAACCTTAGCGTGGAACCGTAGACTAGCATTGCTGGCGAACTTCTAATATCCGGTTTAAAAGCGACTCTTAAACCCAGTAGCATAGTAGGTAGACAATGTGTCCACTTGGTAACGTCGTGATAAAGTATCGCTGCTTTGAAAGTACGGTGCCACCTTTCAATAAGTCCATTAGATTGTGGATGATAGGGGGTAGTTCGCAGTTGCGTTGCTCCAGTCGAAATTATAAGCTCAGTGAATACGAAAGACTCGAATTGTCTGCCGCGATCCGAATCGCGATATCCAATAGAATAACAGGGTTTTTGCGACAGTTTCGGCTGTCATGTCAGAGATCAGCGCAAGTTCAAGCCAACGAGTTTATTGATCTATCATCGTCAAACAGTATCGTTGACACTCACATAATGGAAAGGGACCAACAATGTTGATGTTGACGTGCGAAAAACGTTCATCACGCGGTACGTACTTAGCCGACGAAGATTGCGTGTGACGATGTATCTTGGCACGTTGCCAAAATTGGCAGCATCGCACGAAAATGGTGACGTCTCTCCTAATTCCTGGCCAAACATAATCTGTCAGTTTTGGTCGTTGCACGCACGTCTTGTTCGATAGATCATGAATCATTGAGAGTAAGCGGTTTCGAATCTGTTTTGGAATAAAAGGTCGCACTTTAGACGTGGTCGTATCACACGTAAATCGCTTCCAGGAATTGCTAATGATTTCAGCAATTCTGAATAATCGATTGCTCGGTTGAACGACTGAATTCTTGAAAAGAAATCGGCACGGTGTGGTATATTATGAACTACTAAAAACAAACGAAACCATTAATGCGGAACTTTATCGACTACAACTAATGCGCTCGAGCCGTGCATTGCGTGAAAAACGGCCAGAAACGCTCGGCCCCACGTAGCTGTAACGGTCAAAAATTACCTGGAAACGCTGAAATGGGAGGTCTTACCACACCCGCCGTATTCTCCAAACATTGCTCCTGCCGACTACTGGTTTTTTCGACGGATGCAAAATGATTTGAGTGGTCACAGGTTCGGGTCTTTTGAAGAAATCGAAAAATGGCTCAATGATTGGATCGAGGCCAGAGAGGACTCATTTTTTAGAGATGGTATTCGAAAAATACCAGAGAGATGGGAAAAAGTAGTCACTTCCGGCGGACAGTACTTTGATGTATTTTTTACTTTTTTTCAAACACTTTTCTGAACACAAAAAAACGGACCGAATAAATTCCAGCAAGCTAAAAAGCAAAACCTTCGAAAATATTCGAAAAGATCATATGGCAGAAATTTAACTTCCATCTAGAGCACATTCTATGATACCTGCGACTCCATTCCTCTTCTCAAGTTTAAACACTTTCTTTAGCAGAATATGCATTATAAGAAGTCAATTGGTCTGGTTACTTTAGACATAGAAGCAGATTTTCATACAATATTGCGACACAAATTGATGATTATAAATACGCCTGTTTACCTTACAAAAATGTCTCAAGTTTTCGCACCCACTGACACGTTTTCGTCGAATACCAAGAATACAAGTACTTGCTGGGGTTCGCAGAGATGCAATATATATATTATAATGTATAATGTATACACCTATGATGAGCCTATTTTGGACAACTGCACTGTTTCCAGTTTTGCTGACGATACAGTGCTTTACTGTCCAATACCACAATACCTTTCAAAACTCTTTATATGTTACAAAAAATGGAAAATTTTGTTAAATTTTAGCAAGACTATTGCCATCTACTTCACAAGGCGGAGGAAACACTTACCCAATGCTGATCTTATCCATTGGACTAATAGCTTACGATATCTAGGATTACACTTAGACAAAACACTTACATTTAATGTACACATTGTTAAAACTCTGGATAAAATTAACAAAACTATTTGTATACTTTATCCGCTCATAAACCGAACATCCAGACTTTCACTGGACAACAAACTTATTATATTCTTATCGATATTCAACCCAATTTTGCTATATGGGTCTCAAGGTTTGGTGCTTCCATGCACATAAACAGATTGCAAATTGTGCAGAACAAATTGTTATATATGTTACTCAATTTACTATTCTTCTTTTTCAATACCTCGATTACATGAAAAAGCCATAATTAGAACAATTCATGAAAAAATAGTTCAACACGACTTAAATTTAAATGATCGCAATTCACTTATGTATAATATAAGATTGCTTAGTTCTCTAATTGTTGTGATTAGATAGAGTGCCAATACCTAAGTTGTTAGTTAAGTTAGTTTTATTTCTTTTTTTTTTTATTTTAAAAAACTAGTTTAAGGTTTTTTTCCATTTTTCCTTATTTCAACAAGTAAAGTATGTGAATATAACTCAAGTAAACAAAATAAAATTTTCAGTAGTGAAGTCTTATAGATATATCTAACTAAACTCAGTAAAAATTAAATTAAGAAAATTGTATTACTTTCGAATTATTGGGTAAATAAAATAAAAAAATATATGAAAAACAAATAATCACGATGAATTGGGTGTTACAAGGCCTTCCTTCAGCTGTTGACAATAGCAAAAAGAAACTTCCTCGTAGTACTCGGACAACCTTAGATCAGTTCACGATGGGCAGGTCTCTTATCCTCCAATGGAACAGGGAACATGTTGTCTCTCTAACAACAATCGCTGTCCGCAGTGTCTTTCCCCATAATACTATACACTATTTTAACTGTTTTAATAAACTGACCCAATTGACTCCCACTGACTTATCCTTTATTTATCTACATTTAAGTAACGTAACGAAAATTTTAAAATAAACAATTCTTTTCTTTTTCTTTTTATCTTTTTAATACCTTCGCTAACAAATGCTTACCATTTATTACAATGGTCGACACTGGAAAATTTTTCTGGGATTTTTTGTATGTTCCTGATATCCGAGGCACTGAAAATATAATAGTTTTATCGTTACAGCTCTAGTTTTCTATTTATGAAAAAATAACAATTTTCTTTAAAGAAACACATTTTTCTTCTAACTTTTCCATTTATACTATTATGAAACGCTATAAAATGTTCTTTGTATGATTTTCATCAATGAGTGGCGTCATGTAGATCCCTTTGCAAGCTCTAACAATAGTCAGCCATCATATGGGCATCCCACCTGAACTGATAACGCATCTTTCTCCATGTAGTAAAGTAGTCTTCTGTTTTGCTGTTTCCAAGAAAAATTTTTATCACAGAAACAAACGATTTCTAAACTTCACTCTCAATTCTGCTCATGTGGTCCATTAAAAATAACCACATTCAGTTATTCTGTACTTCATCCTGGAAACGTACATTAGTAGTATTAATATTATATAAACAATGTCTCCGAGTCGACGACATATCCAAAATTGAGATATTCCAAGTATATTGACCTTAACAAATCAACAAAAATGTAATAGGATATACAACTGCCGCTCACTTGAATAACGACTAGTTTCATGTTGTTTATGTTGTTATAAATCTTCCTTAACTTGTATCGCCTCTTTCTTATTTTATCTTTAAAGTATCGTTCACTAAGCTATTTTTAGAAAAATTATAAGACCAAATCGAACACCGTTATATTTTATTTTTGGTTTCTTTTCAACGTCTACGAAAAATCTGCTTTTGTTTTACTAAAATATTGTAAATATTATATACTTTTTCTAATTAAGCTGAATTTTCATGAATTTGTTGATCCTTCTTTATATTAATTTAATGTTTAAGATCATCATTTAAACACTATCCAAATCCCGCGCTGCTCAATTTCTGATCGACAAGAAAAGCATTATCGAAAATCGCCTATGACGTTTTAAAATTTCACCCTACCGAAACCAAAAATACACATCAAAAAAAAAAAAAAAAAAACAAAAAATCGCAGGACTCGAACCCCACGCCATCGGTTTGCCAGTCCTACTCTCTACACTACACCACAAAGACATTTTAATCATGTTTCCTTATATAGCTCCTATATAATAAAACACAATCATTTTCAATATAAAAATAAAAAAATATTTCCAATGTTGGATTCGAACCCTATGCCAACGGTTTGCCAGCCCGAAAATGCACTGACGTCACACAGAGAGAACACAAATATGTATTAATTATTGCAAACCAACTTAAAATTTTAAACAAAATCGCAATTATGCACAATTAAACACACCTTCTGATCCGTCAAACAACCAAATGCATTATTTTAACACAAATGAAATATTATAATATCAAAAAGTTTAATACAAAAAATAGAAAATTAAAACACAGCTAACCAAAACACGTCTGACTCGCTTGGCGTCCAATCCAACGACTTTCCCAATTGCATTCTGAGCTTTTATGAGATTTCGTACTTATTTGTGTTGAGTCTGTCGCGCTATCTGACAAGTCCCGTTCAGTGAAAGCCTTTTGCCGTCTATTTGCTTTCTGTGTTCAGCCGCAGATCAAAAAACACTGGTGATAGTCTTATGTTTAAGCAACGGTACTTTCTTTTTTGTTCTAGTATTTCAGCATTATTGACAGTTGTATACTCTACACCAAAATCTTAATTTGCAGTCTTAGCAGCTTGACCAGGTTTTTTGGTTTTAAGTTTGCATTGAACCCTCTGTTGATTGTAGTGATATTAAGAGTGCACTGGAAGGAAAAGGGTTTGAGGTCAAAGTAGCGATCAATAATTTTAATAAAAAAAAACATCCACAGCCATTGTACAAAATTGAGTTGGCCCCAAAGTTTCAGCATTTAAAGAAACATGAAGTGCATCCCATTTACAACATTAAATATTTATTTCATCTTAGGGTACCTATGCAGAAGCCTCACAAACGAGTAAATCCTGTGCAATGCACAAATTGCCAGGAATTTGGCCACACGAAATCTTATTGCGTAGCTTGTGGAGACTTGCATGAAACCGCAACTTGTGAACTAAGTCGCGATAATACTGATCTTAAAAAATGCAGTAACTGTGGGGGCTATCATACAGCCAATTATAGAGGTTGTCCTGTATATAAGGAGTTGAAGAACCGTTTGCAGTCACAAAAAAATTCCGCCCGTTTTAGCCGTGAGGCTATCCGTACAGAATCAACGACGGGTATGTGTCCACCACTTAATATTCCTTTAACTTCAAATGTGTCGTATGCATGTGCCCTGCGCTTCGGCGTTCAACAAGAAACTGCGGAAAAGATTGTGAAGCCTAAGGCTCCAATGTCTCAACATAATGAACCAATCTAACAAACTACCCCAACTCTAAATGCGAGTAATGAGCCAGTGTTGCAACCACAAAGTTCTAGTGAATCTATGTTGTTGAATTCATTGCAGAAATTGAATCAATCAATCTTAATGATGCAAAACTCTTTTCACGAGATGACGAAAATCCAAATGAAAATTTTGGATAAGTTAAATTCCCCATAATGGCTCATTTAGAAATAACTCATTGGAACGCAAATGGCGTCTCACAGCACAAACTAGAGTTGATGAAGTATCTAGAGGACAACAATGTAGGATGTGATGTTAGTCTGTGAGACTCATTTGACTAGCAAAAACAATTTCTTTATACCAGACTATTTAGTTTATATTGTACAACAAATCATCCGAATGGAAAGGCTCATGGTACATGGATTATTATAAGAAAGCTTATTAAACACCAAACCCTAGAGCCATACTCATCTCTCGATAGGACAAAACACAAAAAAGTTTTTCTATTAAGAACATGAATTCAAATGGGTGTTTGTCTGGGAGGTACCCCTCCTAGTGGTGTGATTCGGTTGGTTCCGGCAAATGTCCTGCACATGTGTCAAAAACTGATAGTGTCCAAGTTTCAGTTCGATAGGACAAAAATCAAAAAAGTTTTTCTAATAAGAACATGATTTCAAATGGGTGGTTTGTATGGGAGGTACCCCCACTAGTGGTCCGATTCAGCTGGTTCCAACAATTGTACTACGTATGGTAAAAAGGAAAACGTTCGGGCAAAATTTCAGCTCTTTAGCTCAAAAACTGGGGGACTAGTTTGCATACATACAGACGCACAGACGGACATGGCTTAATCAATTTGTCTAATCGAGCTGATAAAGAATACACATAAACACATAAATGTTTGCAATGGTAAACATTTTTTTTTTTTGGTTTTTGTTTTATATTGATAGTATTTATTGAATCTCC